>DWCF01000616.1:0-41887 GCA_018230265.1 Delias oraia | reverse complement strand
TTTTGCAATAGAAAATTAAATGCACTAATTTCCTCATTGGCAGCGATATTTGCCGACTTTGACCTTCAAACTCACCTTAGAGTATTTTTCTTTACATCACCGTCACGACCGCAATATCTTCGAAACGTCAATTTACCAACAAGTTTGTTAATAAGAACAAAACGTCATTGAAATGACTCAGAGACAGCATTTCGCCTCGCTCGCGTAAACACAAGGGAATTATGATAGATTAAAACACTTAAATACATTGCGTGTTTTACATGATAATATATATGGTACATTATTTCAATACCAGTAATGGATTACTTATATCGCGTGATGTACGCTAAGGTCAATTGGCTACTTGTTGATGTTTCGCCGGCCGCGGTTCGCTCAGTTAATCTTCGTCTCTGATACTGGCTGTTCGCGTGTACGGAATAACCGGTTTTATATCTCACTCTCTGTCCAAATTTGGTATAACCGATAAGTGTTAACGCAATGGACGAAAGGTAAAATTTCGCAATTTGTATTAAACTAAATTTTCTTTTTGGTTGCCTTTTTTAAATTTAATTTTTATTTTAGAACTATCGCCTAACTGCTTTGTGATTTACGGCGTGGGCTTAGTTTTGCATTAAGGCTGTATCTACACGGAATTTTAAACTTTTAAACATGTCGTTCACCTCAATGTAAGTTCATGTATTGCCATATGTATTTATTCTAAACCATTAAACTGTGCTTGTGTTTATATGTATATTGAACTGACATTTTTGTTGTGTGAGCCTCGTAGCTAATCCCGGTCCGGACAATTATAAATTAAATTATAATTTATAATTTATTTTGGTCTCTGGAAGGCCTCGAAAGTGGCCGGGAGATTGTCTAAATACTGTCGCACCCGTGGGAGAGCCATGCTGAAACATATGCTGACGCAGTAATTGGGCCGGCTCGTCCGAAGTGATATCACGGGCGCACAGAATACTCAGCGCTAAACGGTACTTGTACTGTGTTTCACAAAGTGAATGAAGAGGCTCTTTAAAATAGCGCTTAGCTGTCGTAAAAAGCCGGCAATACATTGGTTGTTCTTGGGCGGCGCTGTTCTCTTACCACATATAGGAGGAGACCCACCTGCTCCGTTATCCGGTATAGAATAAAGCGGCATTTTTAAAGGCCTCCGATATCCTAACCTACTCAGCGAAACATAGTTAAGTACTATGGTACTTTCAAGTACAACTACAATTTCACGCTAAGTATTCTGTGATCCCGTGCTATCACTTCGGACGACCCGCCCCAATTAGTGTGTCCGCATATGCATCAGTATGTCTCTCTCACGGGTGCGACAATATTCAAAGACTCGCGTGGCTACTGTTGAAGCTTTTCCAGAGACCGAATAATTTACAAATCAAATTACAATTCTCCGGACCGGGATTCGAAGTCGATACTTCTCGTTTCATAGTAAACTTATTAAACCACTTAGTTATGAGGCTCTCATAAAATAATAACAACCAATTTTAATAGTTTTTATAATTCTTTCTATTTATTTTATATTATATAAATGTCGTATCACGGATTAATCCTATGAAAACGATTTTATTGTTTTTATATGAATTACTATGTAAGAGAGTAGACCGTCATTTTTAATTATTCCATAGCCAAACAAAGGAGTATATCGTTATTTCTTAGTATCGATTTAAAAAAGATCTATAGTCGAGATACAATTTAAAAAGGACACAAAAATTTGACCATATGGCCGTAATGTACGACTAAAGAAAGTTTTGCATGTCCATTACCAGACTTTACCAAATATGGAGAAAAAATTAACAGTACTGACCTCATTCATTTATCCCTACGCAAAGGTTTGATATGTTTATTTATTATTTATAAGTTACCACAAAGGTCACACTGATATTACACACTTACCGCCTTGTAGGCATTGCATTACTTGAAACAGCTTTTTTATTGTTTATCGCGCAACGGAGAAGTCTCTTCTATGGTAAGAGATCTACGTCACGCATGGGCAACCAGGCCACGATATATGTATTGGTTGTGTTGCCGGCTTTTTATGCTACAATTAATATAATTATCACGAATTTATTAATCTCAATCTCTTTACTCGACTACTCTATATCTCTTTACTCTTACCTCGACTCAAAATACGCATAAATCGAAATTCTTTATAATTTTTTGGAATGTCCCTTGATATTCGGCTTTTAGAGGTTCTACTATGCCTTAGTACATTTTAAAGAAATGTTTAAAATCATTTAAAGACAACTATTTTCTCACTTCTTTTGGTATTTTTTTAAAAATGTAAACCATTGTTCAATCGAGAAGTTACTATAATTAAAACTACATAAACTTAACAAAGAGCTGAGTATTAAGATAATTATTCTACTTACTGTTACTTACCTGGCCTAACCTTCTTTTTTATTAAAACTCATATGTATAAATATACTTTGCTTTTAATTTTTACTTTTATGTTTGACGAAAAACGCAGGCTCTGGTAAAAAATCGCTCATGAACAACTGCGCCACATTTCACGCTTTGGTTGGATAGCGGCTTTTACGCCGCATAAGCGGTACAATCGCTCGCATTTCGTAGTAGGCTTATAAGATCACTTAGCTTCGTCCTACGAGGCAACTTTATTTGTTACCTCTGATGATTTTAGTCTTTTATAGAAATATCCCGAAACTCTTAATATAAGATGTAAAAATATTTAGATTTTTTTATGGAATCGATGGGAAACGAGCAGTCGGCGTAGTTAAGATAAGCAGTCTTCCGTCCCTGGATACCGCTAGACCTATCACGGCCGCAGGTGCGTTGCCGGCCTTTAAGGGATGGAAGGCTCTGCAGGAAGCTGATTTCACAGAGAATTTCAAACAGAACTTTATTTACATTGGTTCATTAGTAAACTTAGTCTTTTAATCATGGCTTAAAGACAGATGTAACAGTCAGATATTGTAATAGGAGATAAATAATTTCAGAACCCACACGTGTCAGTACAATGAAGAAGACGGATCCATGAGGATGTACCTACGAGGTCGGCCTGTGGTCCTGTACGGGCCCAGCGACCAGGATACCTTGGATCCGGCGAAGGTCGCCCCGCCACCGCACAGCAAGCTCAAACTAGAATGGGTGTATGGCTATAGGTAAGCGGTTATTAAATCCAATTACTTAAGAAGTCATCTTTTATTTATTTACAACATACTAGTTGACAAGGACAAGCGCTGCTTTGGCATATAAATTTGAAAGTTCGATATATGATGTCGTTATAGGCATTGCCAAGTTCTACAACTTAATCGTATTTAGCATAGCATAGCATATCGCATTGTTAAGGCTATGTTTGTATCGTTCGACATTTCTTCGACTTTGCAAATCCGACAATCAGTGAAAAGCCATTGGATTTTTCGGGTATAGCCTATGTTATTCAGAAAATTAAATAATATAGCTTTCTCTTAGTAAAAGGATTTTCAAAATCGGTATAAATATATATTTTTTTATTCCATAGCGGACAACGGACAACGGTCTTATATGGTAAGAGAACACCGCCGCCCAACACCAACCGCGCCATAGTCCGCGAATTGGTTGAGTTTCGAGCCATTGGCTCAACTAAAGCGGCATTTTTAAGAGCCTCCGATTTCTTAACTCACTCAACAAAACGTGGTAGAAATTCCGTTTCAAGTACAAGTACCATATCACACTGAGTATTTTGTGAGCCCTTGGTATCACTTCGGACGAGCCGGCCTGATTAGTGCATTAGCATATGCTTCAGCATGGCTCTCCCACAGGAGCGACAGTATTAAGACACTGGCCCGGCCACTGTCAAGCCCTTCCAGAGACCGAATAAATTATAAATTAAATTATAATTTTCCGGACCGGGGTTCGAACCTGGAACCTCTCGCTTTATGGTAGTAAGTCATAAGCAAATGTATGTCTACGCGAAAATATTTTCTATAATACCTTTTACCGTTTTTATAACATTGTTGAATCACATATGATTAATGTTATTCTATTGATTTTTCTGTCTTTGTAGAAGTCAGTGATGTCACTTCATTAAATATTGAAATTATTTTCAGACCGTGTACATAATATTATCTTCAACGTTAAGTGTTTTGCGATAAGGTCTATACAAGTTCAATAGAAATTTTGTTATGTTTTTATGTTTAATATACAAATTTTAACGTAAAGTAAAAAAATTAAGAAAATTAAATCACTAATCACTAAGTACTCTTTCGTTAGACCTTATTTACGAAAATCGAGAAATAAAATTCATGCAATCTGTAAAAATTATTTTCGGTCTGAATAGTTTTTTCACATAATACTCAGCGTGAAATTGTTGTTGCATTTAAAACGGTACTTCTACTGTGTTGAGTGAGTGAGGATATCAGATCCCCTAAAATTTGCCTCTTAAGCGGCGTAAAAAGCCGGCAACACAGTGACACAGTTGTTCATGGGTGTCCTCTTATCATATAAGACACCCACCTACTCCGTTGTCTATTATAGGTACCATAAAAAAAAAACACTGATCGCTTGGAAATTTTTAATTTGAACAATTAAGTCGTCTATATATTTTCTAATGCCTCGGAGCAATTCTTTAAGTCTAAGCAATCTAGTGGGTGCAATGGAGTGTCTAAAATTTATCAAACGTCAAAGCAATGTAGGTGGCGCGAAATTCTACTAATATTTCATGTGATTCATGTAAAAAGCGATCTTATCAACACAAACAGTTTAAGTCTATACGCATTTATCTATAATAACCAACTCACCCCTGGGAGAGTCTTGGTGACGCATATACGGACACATTAATTTGGGCCAGCTCGTCCGAAGTGATACCGGGTTTACGGAATACTCAGCGTGGCAATCGTAGGCAATTAAAAATACCGCTTAAGTGGCGTAAAAACCCGGCAACTGAACCAATGCGTAGATTATGGCACGGTTGTCCATGGGCGGCAGTATTCTCTTAACATATAATAGGAAACCCACCTGTTTCGTTATCCGTTATACCATAAAAAATTTTTTGGTTATATATCCTTTCAATTTGATTGCATCATGATCATTTAGAAATAAAAGTTGCAGGTATAGGAATAATAACATTAATATATAATTATATATATATATATATATATAATTAGGAATAATAAATAAATCAATAGTAGAACAATACAGGAGCTTAGACTCACGCCATACTGAATAAATTAAATTTGACCTCTAGATTATCGTACAATTAGTTCAGTAAATTACATTGTTAGCCTAAAACATTTCCATTATAATATTCTTTAACCCAAACAAAGTATTTGCTTCAAACGATATAACGATAATCGGTGTCTTACGAAGCCATATTTTATTTTTCGCCATTTTTTTATAACTAAGAAATAATCTTTTTGATGCAACTCAGGTTGCTTCCAAAATATATTTTTCCTATAATTTCCTATAAGTATAAAAGGCCTGCAACACAATTCGGCCAAACTGACGCTGATGGTGGCTTCTATCCTCGATGAGCATTCAATCCGATGACATCCCATTAAGTATACCAAAAATATTTTTTCTAATTAAGTTGATGCACCGATTTTTTTTTGTACAACGGGAAATCTAACAGGCGGTTGCCTCTATGGTGAAAGGTCCACCTACCTTGGACAAGAGCGCCACAGTACGCGCTTTGTTGGTTTTACTTGGAATGTTCATAAAGATTTTCTAGCGTGATATACTAGTGTTTAGTTCGCCTTGAACTAAGCATTTATCTCTAATTACTAATTACAATGAATTTTCCAATTGAATGATTTTCGGTAGTTGCCGCCAACGCAGCCATTCACAATAGCCATTAGTCAGTCGTGAAATTGAAGACAATTTAAAATGACATCCTTATTTATAAATAAAAATGAATTAGGAAATGTGTTGCCAAGAGCAAAAATCAAACACGACCAATGCAGTCAATTGATTTTAAATATTTTTGTTCATGAAAGGTTTTTATGAATCCGTCGAAATTGCGAGGAGAATAATAAAAATTTAATTTTTCCATACAAACTAACGAATTAAAACAATATCGGGCGAATAACTTTATTTATTTAAAACTTATCAATACAAAAAGATAATAAAAAATTAAGATGTAAAAAAATCATAACAAGTGGCTGAACGCCGGTTTTCAGCGCCCCCCAAAAAAAAGTTTGGACAAAAAAAACAATATTTCAAATAAAATCAAAAAAAAATATTGAAAAATATTAAACATTGAGAATTGAGCTGTTGCTTGAACACAAAAGTTAAAATTATTAAAGTACAGCGAATTTATACATGTGAAATCTGTTGAGACAATTATAAGTAAACATTTGACTTAAGTCCCAAATAATTCTAGCTGCGAAAGGATACTGAACATGATAATTAATCACGATTCCTTTGGAAAATTGATGAGGAGTAGTTCCCAGGAATCGAACTAATATTCATTAATATTATCTAGTTCAAGGGTCTATTGTTAAGAAATAATTTATAGGCTTCCACTGTACAAGCCTACTTCCTATTACATTGTGTGTGTACAACTCATAATTTCCGCTCGCAAAGCAATTACATATCCACAAAGGCTAACGTTTTGCTCTGTTGGCTATGAACGAGATGATTGCGTAGTTATGATGATGATCTGAATAAAAGTTAAAAAAATGCATATTGCATAGCGCATATATTGCATCATCTTAATTCGAAATGATAAATTACTCTTGTTTCCCATTATATAGTTTTTCCAATGAATGGACTTAGTATGTTTATAATATCAAACATTTATTTCAAATACAGCAAAGTTGCTACCGTGTATTATGTGTTACAGGCTTTATGCCAGTTAAGCGACATTTTTAAGGGTCTCCGATATCCTCACTCACTCAGCCAAAAACAGTAGAAACACCGTTTCAAGTACAACTACCATTTCATGTTGATTATTCTGTTAGCCCGTGGTATCACTTTAGCCGGCCTATTTGGTGCGTCAGAATTTGCTTCAATGACTCTGCCACGGGTGCGACAGTATTAAGACAGTCGCCTAGTCACTGTCAAGTCCTTCCAGAGGCCGAATAAATTATTATTTGTCCGGAACGGGATTTGAATCCGATACCTCTCTCTTCATGGTAGGCTTATAAAACCTTTTAGCTACGATGCTCTCAGGACTAGAGCTTAAAATGTTTAAATGTCATGTTACCCGTTAACCGAAAGTTAAATAGATTACCTGGAAGAAATCGCTTTCAGCTATAAAGCCATTGTACTTCTCTTTTTTTTTAATTTTTCAAACTAGGTTATTTTGCTTTGGTGTGCAATAAAGTATCTTTATTATTTAATGCTTTTCAGGGGTAAGGACTGCCGCAGCAATCTCTACCTTTTGCCGACGGGGGAGATTGTGTACTTCGTGGCTGCTGTGGTGGTGCTCTTCAATGTGGAGGAGCAGTGCCAGCGCCATTACACCGGGCACACGGATGATGTCAAATGCCTCGCCATTCACCCGAATAAGCTGATCATCGCGAGTGGTCAGTGCGCGGGACACGACCGTGTTGACGCCAGGGTGTGTAGAACTAATTTTGGAAGGAATGACTGATATGATAGACTCTACAAATCTATATTTCTAGATCATTGAGATTGAGTCGTCTATTAATCACGTGGTCTATTATTTAGCTCTTTGGTTGTGTCGGGGGTCTGACCTCCAGCGCCCTGACCCTCCAATGCGCGGACTGTGGCGAGGTTAAATATAAGAGACCCCTGGCTCCGTTGTCCGCTATAGAATAAAAAAATTGGAAAATACCTGAGAGTCCTATATTGATAAACAACCTAACCAATGAATTTGTTGATAATTTTTTTAAATACTTTAAATTGTGTTTATTTTCAACAGTATTTTAATATATAAAGTTGTTGTTAAATGGTAAGCGAGTATAGGCTTTTATTATTGTTATGTGATATATATGTCTGATTAATTATGTAATAAATTCCAGCCACACATACGAGTATGGAATTCGGTGTCGCTGGCAACGCTGGCTGTTCTGGGCGCCGGTCACATCGACCGAGCCGTGGCTTGCCTCACCTTCTCGCGGGCTGACGGAGGCTCCCTTTTGGCAGCCGTCGACGAAGGCCCAGACCACACCATCAGTGTCTGGGAGTGGCAGAGACCAGACAAGGGACATTGTGTCGCCGAGACTAAGGTATACATATAAGAGAGGAAGTCTAGTCTAACCTTCTTAGGTAGGGATCGTAATTTAATAAGAATTTAATAAAAAGTTAACCTTAAAAGGGAGCCTTCAAAGGTTCGGCTTATAAGAATGTTTTTCGATTTGTGGAATTAAAGTTAACCAACATTTCGACTTAAATTTATGGTACACATAATCATTTAAAATAAGAACAACATTAGATTTATGGATTTTGGCCCGGGATGGGACATGATCACCACGATACCAAGATCCGTAGGGAAATAGCATGTCGTTCGAGTTACAAAGTCAAAAGTAATTGGAGATACCAAGTATTTAGAGGTTCAGCGGAAGGAATAGCATTTTTTCGACTTTATGAGGATTTCGATTAAACGAGGAGAGAGTTATGGACTTATTTGCCTTTAGGTGTGGTGCGTTTTTTTATCGCGTATTTGAGCTCTTGCTTATAAGTGATGGTAATTTCCAGTGCTCTGTGGACACGGTGGTAGCGGCCGAGTTCCACCCTCTGGACAGGAACCAGATCGTGACCTGTGGGAAGGGGCACATCGCGTTCTGGACGCTGGACGCCTCCAACGTCCTCTACAAACGGATGGGCATCTTCGAGACCAGGGACAAACCCAAATACGTCACCTGTCTTGGCTTTAATCATAATGGTAATTTTACTTGCTCACCATAAGAGAAACAATCATAATATAATAATATAACCAAAAAAAAAAACAAATCAAACATATCCAAAGACAACATCATACATCTTTTATAATATTTTTTAGAGCCACTACATTCTGTTTCTTCAATCTAACTAAAATTCTTATATCTAAAGCCAAAGAGATTTTCTCTTTGGCTTTTACCACACCGAATTGTCATTTTCTGCTGTGTCTCTGAGACAATTTTTATTCCCATCAATTCAGTGGCCTTATGAGTGATAGAGTTATGTTATAATATTAGCAGAGAACAATATACTAAAAGGTGTTTCGAAAAAAAATCGATAACTTGATTAATTATTACATCATTTGTATGTAAGCGATAAATTATTTTCCTATTGTCTATTTCCAGGTGACGTAATCTCAGGCGACAGCAATGGCAACCTAATAGTGTGGGGCCGGGGGACCAACACCATCCAGAAGCTCGTGAAAGGAGTCCACTCCGGCTCCGTGTTCAGCGTCTGTAGCCTCAAGGAGGGAGCAGTCGTGAGTGGAGGAGGCAAAGATGGAAGGCTGGTGCTCTTCGATGCTGATCTGCAACCCACTGCTACTGAGAACGTGGTAAGAATACTCTTGTTGTAGAAACAAATTAGATTTGGAGGTTGGGTTAGGTTTTTTTTAATAACAAAGGTGGCAAATAAGCAGGAGGCTCACCCAGGGCTTGCGGTCCTCAACTTTTAAAGAGCCGCGGTTGGGTTGCCGGCCTTTAAGGAATATGTTTGCTCTTCTTGAAGGTTTCCAAGTGGTATTGTTTGGAAATACCCATGTTGGCAGCAGATAATATAAAAGTAATATATTACGACTATGAATGTGCTATATAAAATAAGAGTTGACTTAAAAGTTGTAAATACCAGGTTATAAAATCCCAACAAAAAAAATTAAATTACTGTGTAAGGGTTGAGATTCTTCGTTTTGCATTCTTTATGGTATAGCGGACAACGGAGTACGTGGGTATTTATATGGTAAGAGAACACCGCCGCATATGGACAACTGCGCCACACTCCACGCATAGGATGTGTTGCCGGCTTTTTAGGCCACTTATGCGGCATTCTTAACGGAAAAGGGTCCCATGAAGGGCACATGTAAGTCAATTTACAATAGTAAAGCTTCCACTGGTTTGGAAGATATACCTCTACGAGAAGAACCAACAAGAAACTCTTTAATGTTTATTTTTTGCAGCATTTGTGCAGAAGATTCCATGTATTTTAATCTTCTATGTAATGGTTTACGTTATAATAAGCTTTCTACACTAAAGTATTTTTTACACAATTCTTTAATTTACCCGTAAGTTTCGTTATTTCTGCAGAAATTTTATTATATAAGCCAACACAGTTCCATAAGAAAGTCTGTTTACTGGTTTTTGATAACCTAAAACTAAGTTCTGCTCGCAAGGTAATCTTCGTGTAGAGTTCTCAGTGTAATATTTTGTACAAAAATTCTAGATTGAGGGTCACTATGGTGGTGTGCGAGTCATCGCTGAAGGGCGTGGCTCTCAGCTTTTCATTGGAACAACCAAAAACTGTATTCTTCACGGGGACATGGAGCTTGGCTTCTCTCCAGCTGTACTTGGTAAGAAATATTACCACTATAACTGTTAATATAATCTTTATATTCCAATTTTGTTTTCAAATTTCTCCAAAACGAACTTACGATGTTGTTAAATTTTATGCGCTTCACAAGTATCAACTAATTCTGATCAAAATCAAAATCTATTTACATTACCCTAAATTTAAATGATGATTCAACCCTAAATTTTTACCCTTTTTTAAAAGCAATATTACTACTTTAACAATTTATATGGTGTATTAGTAAGTTGAAGTGGCTATGAGCTGGCCACATCGCTCGACGAACCGACATCCGATGGGGAAGAAAGGAGTGGCGACCGCGTACGGGAACACAGAGTAGGACTTCCCGCCACGCGATGGAAAGACGGTCTCACGAAGGTCGCGGGCAACCGCTGGACCCAGATCTCTCAAGATCGATAGGTGGGCGTCTTTGGGGGAGACCTATATCCAGCAGTGGACTTGATGGGCTGATGACGATGATGTATTTATTGGCAAAACATTGTTTTCTCCAATGTTTGCTAGTAATTGAATGTCTGTTCCAATGATCACTTCACATTCCAGGTCACGTAGATGAGATATGGGGCTTAGCTGCCCACCCCACTTTGCCCCAGTTCGTCTCTGGCAGCTGGGACAAGCTGCTTCAGCTCTGGGATCCACTCAGTCATTCAACCGTTTGGAGTAAGGATATCGAGGTTAGAATTTTTAATCCTTTTTTTTAAACAGTGTCAAACGAGCTGGGTGCTCATATAGGATAAGCGGTCTCCGACCATGGGCATCCCTAGCCTCTGCAGGGCCGCGGGTGCGTTGGCGGTCTTAAGGTCTTAAATAAGCTCTTTTTTGGAGCTCCCAAGTCATATTGGAATACCTATATCGTGGTTTATAACCTCCTCTAATTTTACATTTTCAATTCTTTAAAGTCTACGCCTATCCTGTATACTATCGTGAAGTTATGTGTACCGGTTTGATCCCCACTCACAATAATATGTGTAATTTATCCGGTATTTAGAAATGCTTGTCGGTACACTGTCTTACTTGTGGGAGAGCCACATTGAAACATAATGTGTTACATATGTCTCTATATAACTTTGTCGTGGCTTCTGATAAAGGCCTCTTCCAACAATGTTTACTATTCGTCTGTCCTGTCTGTCTCTCCAGTTTAAAAAAATAAATAAAAAGACTAAAAAAATACTGTATATTAGTAATGATGGTTGCAGGAGCGCGCTCAATGCTGCGCATGGTCCAGCGACGGAGCTGTGATTGCTGTGGGCTGCGTCTCAGGCAAGTGGCTGGTCTTCGACCCCGTCTCCAGGGAGCTCGTTTCGCATCATGTGGATGGGTTAGATTCTTTTTAATATTACTACATTCCGACCGATAGTGATTTTCCGGCCGAAACCGAAACCAAATTCGGCCGTGCATTCAGTTTTCCCCGAAATCTAAATTCACGTGGTCTAGTATAAAATACCCTTATATAGTGAAATTTAGAAAAATTTTCTGTATTAAAAAATATTTTTAGTATTTTTCAAATTAAAATCTCATAAAAAAATGTTTATCAGTTATCAATTGGTAATCAAATCACTAAAAGTTACAGTTTCATTAATACTCAGTATTAGGAATGTTAATTCTTACTAATTAATACTTTGATTTAACCGGCAGCGAAACCAATGCGCGGACAATCGCGCGGTTTTCCATGAGCGGTTGTGTTTTCGTGCCATATAGGAGACCCACCATCTGTATATTTAATGTATATTATATTCCAGAGTGGAACCAATCCAAACAATCCAGTATTCACCGGACAATAAGTACGTGGCAATCGGATCCCGGGATAACTTCATCTACATCTACCAAGTTGACGATGAATGCACCAGATATTCCAGACTCGGGAAGTGCCTTGTGAGTATTTTACATTAGTGGGATTAAAACCAATACTGAACAACAGACATAAGATCAGTTAGAAAATCTATAATAATTCCATAAGGACTTGATTAAATAAGATATCATGCCATGATAACATGTAAAGCATTTTTTATCAAACTGACGCGTGCTTACGTACGTGTACGTTACGGGATTACGCTATTGGAATGAAGGAAAATATGATTCTAATAGAATCATATTTCTTCTCAAAAGCGTCTTATATAAATTTTGAAGTTGAATAACAAATTAATATTTTAAGTCCGTAGACGTAAAGTACTAAAATTTGATATTCACGCATTTAATACAAATTTATTAACGTATAGGATATATTTACTTACCGCCATAACAAACCTTTTTGGTATTACACATTAAAGTATTCTAATAATTTAATTTGTAAGTTAAAAAGATGCTTGCGTACTTTTGAATATATTGACGATTTCCTAACTTACCTTTTTGTGTGAAGCAGTTTGCTACATACTATACATTCCGTAGTATAAATAATTGCGTCGAAAATTGAATCGGAAAAGACACATTTGCAAAATAAGTGTTTAATTTTATTAATGTTACGTTAAGTTTAATTAAATAAATAGAAATTCATAAATTTCACCTTGCAGAATTGTCGTTTCCGCCTTAACTTAATGTCATTCCAACATGTAGTCTTATGTCAAAAAAGACATTTATATACATTTTATTTATTCAAATAATTTTCCATTATCCAAAGCAATTCTTAAATTAATTATCAATTCATAAATCATTTAGTTTTTTGGATAGTACTCATTATCTTAATAAAGACACTTTAATGGTTTTCATAATTTCCAATGCCTCACTAGTGCACGGAGCGAAAACGTAGACGGGTAATATGTACATTAGTATTAGTTAGTCAATAAGTCAATTTACACTTATTAGAAATGAAAATTATTCTCCCTAACAATTATGATGAAAACTATTGATTGAGACCCGCCTGCTTCGTTACCCGCTCTACCATAAAAATCCAAATCTAGGTAAAACAATAAAATATCGTATAATGTATTAATTAAATGAAACACATTCCAATTTTGTTAGTGTAAATTGACTTTAACGGATATAGAGTATTAGAATGCCATGGAACCCGTGGGAGAGCCATGCTGACGCACTAATTAGGTTTTCTCGTCCGAATTGATACCACGGGCTTAGATAATACTCCAGTGAGAAATGGTGGTTGTACTTGAAACGGTGCTTTTACTGTATTTCAATGAGTGAATGAGGATATCGCAGGCCGCTTAACTGGCATTACAAGCCGGTGACACAACCAATGCGCGGACTGTGACGCAGTTTTTCATGGCAGGCAATGTTCTCTTACCATATAGGAGACGCACCTGCTCCGTTGTCCGCTATACCACAAAAAAAAATTGCATTTTGTAGTACCATAATACCTATTTATTAAGACGTTTGCTTGATATTAGATTAGGCGCCTGGCTTTGCATATGCTAGATGTATCAAATGGTATAAAACAATTTTAATAATAAAGTATGTGATATATAATGATAGTAATATTTCAGGGCCATTCTAGCTTCATAACTCACTTGGACTGGTCTGAGGACGGCCAGTATATACGCAGCAATTCTGGCGATTACGAGCTACTATTCTGTGAGTAATTTTTAAAATTACTTGTATGTAAAACTTTTTATATCATCATCATCATCAGCATATCAAGTCCACTCCTGCACATAGGCCTCCCCCAAAGACGCCCACCTATTACGATCTTAAGCGATCTGGATCCAGCGGTTGCCCGTGACCTTCTTGAGATCATCTTTCTATCGTGGCGCGACGTCCCACTCATCGTTTTCCAGTACGCGCCGCCACTCCAGAACCTTTCTTCCCCTTCGTTTGTCGGTTCGTCGAGCGATGTGGTCAGCGTATTGCCACTTCACCTTACTAATACTTCAATTACTTACTTTAATTTTTTATATAGGTACACTTTTATTTACTAAGATTTATTATTATTTAGGATGAGTGAGGCAAACTTGTTTCTCTGTATTTTGTCTTACCTTTTTATGAGTCTCACGCTTTTTGTGGAAAGTTCTACCATAATAAATTTTACTTAGTATATATGTAAAAACAATGCATTACATTCATTTTAGACCTTATTTTTCATAGTGCCTTTTACTATCTGATATCTAAAATGTAATAATGTAAGTTTATTATTGTGTGTTAATGTAATAATGTAAGTTGTAAAACAACCGGGTTCGATTCCCGAGCAGAGTACACATTTTTTTTTAATGTATTAATGCAGTTTTTCTTCTGATTAAAAGCGATGACATGGTTCCTCATAACAGATCTTCGTATGTCTTCTAGTTTCAGACTTTCCCATACTGACCGATTTGAATGAGACACCCAGTATTCTTGCAACAGTTTTAGTACTTCCTCATAGTAATAGATAGCGCTTATTGTATTATTTTACTACAAGATTACAACAGTTATAACTATACAGTATTTGTAGTCATATTTGTTCGATTTCTGCTTCATACTAATTAATAATTGTACATATAATATGTAATCTTCAGGGAACGCAACAACGTGCCGCCAAGTGACGTCACCGACGTCAATGCGTGACGTCACTTGGGCCACCAACACCTGTCCCATCACCTTCCAGACGATCGGTGTTTGGCCCGAGAACGCTGACGGCACCGACATTAACAGCTGCACTAGGTAATCATAATTATTATACCCGAGGGAGAGACATGCTCACAAAATACTGAGCCTGAAATGGTAGCTGTACTTTAAACGGTCCTTATAATCTGCTTCGCTAAGTTAGTGAGGATATCGGAGTATCTTAAAAATACCGCTTAGAGACGTAAAAAGCCGGAAGCACGTCCAAGGCGCAGATTGTGGCGCGGTTGGCGTTGGGCGGCGGTGTTCTTTTACCATATAGGAGTACACCTGCTCCATTATCCGCTATAACATACAAAAATGCTGACGCACTAAATTGGTTGACTCGTATGGACCAGCACTTGTGCTTTCATTCAGGAAACCAGTCCCACCAAGCCATACCAAAACTACCAAAGCACGTATAGCAGGTGATCATAGGCGGTGATAATCTTTTACCCGGTTTTAAACGGTTACCCGTCTGTCTAATGATTACGAGACAAATATATTGTATAATATTATAAGTATAACAAAAAAGGTTGTTTCTAATTTTGTCTATGATTTAGCGGACAACGATACGAGTTTTTTAAAGTTAGATCAATGGCGCCTGTGGTCAACCTTGCTGTAATCCACGCTTTGGTAGTGACCCTTGTTACATCCAAGTTATGCTATTGTTTAGAAACATTAGTGCTTTGAAAAATCGCAATGATTAACTTAATTTTATCTTTTCATAAACTTTTGTTTAAGGTACTTACTTTTTAGTTTGATTTCGAGATTAGATGTTATGGTTGTCACAAGTCTATTATTTGTTTAAAATAAATTATTTCTTTTCAGGTCTCATGATAACCGGCTCGTGGCGACGGGAGACGATTTTGGCAAGGTCAAACTGTTTGCTTATCCTGTAACACAACCCAAGGTAAATATTTTTAACTCGAAACATTTTTATGGTATTACGGACAACGGCATGGGTGGGTCTTCTATCTAATAAGAGAACCCTTCAGCCCATGGTCAACAATGCCACAGATTGACCATTAGTTGTGCTGTTGGTTTTTTATGCCACTTAAGCGGTACTTTTAAGTGCCTCCGATATCCTCAATCACTCCGCAAAACACAGTACAAGTACCGTTTCACGCTGAGTATTCTGTTAACGTTTTCTCTATGATGTTAAATTAAATCAAATATGCCTACTAATATGATCACTTAGTAGCTAATACAGATTAACCCCGTGTTTCATTCGAGTAATCAATATTTTTGTGATATACGCTAAATATAAAATTGTAATTTAATTCAGTGACAACTGTAGTTATACTGTTGACATAAAATGATTAATTATTGTAGCTCCTATAGTTTTGTTTCGAAATTTATAAAAATTATGTTCGTCTTATTATGAGATTATTATTAAAATAAAGTATATTTCTTGGACATGTCTAAAACGCGTAGACTAAATAAAATATGGAAGATACTATGTTTTTGAGGGCTTGTAAATCATGAAACGATTACAATTATTTATAAAAAATCGGGAGGCAAATGAGCAAGAGGCTAACATAAGTGTTCCACCGTCATGGACACGCCCCAACTGGGGCGCTGGTAGTTTGCCGGTCTTTAAGTAATAGGGCGTATATTATTTTGAGGCTGCCTATACTAATTCGTACAAAATTTTTTTCAGTCCCTGTGCCACCAATATGGCGGCCATTCGTCCCACGTGACGAGTGTTCGCTTCCTTCTTGACGACTCGAGACTTCTCTCCGCGGGAGGTCTTGATACCAGTCTTATGCAATGGGTTGTCGAATAAACTAAAATAAACTCACGCACTAAACTTTCTATTTGTAAGATCCAACCAACTTAACTTTGAAATAAATAAGTACAACATCGTAATTAAATCATTTAATATATTTAAGATGGTGGCTGTAGATTGAATTTCAGCTGTTTCATAGATAAGTTGGGAGGGATTGTATTTTGTTGTGTTGTATCACTGAGGCACTTATATTAGGCCTAAATTAATTTCACAATAGTGCAATGTCTAGTAACCTACTTTTGTCAATATAACACATTTTTGTCTTAGAATAATATTTATTTTTCGAATAAGCTAATATTGTTATAATTGAATGCAAGTGAATTTTATTTCTTTTATATTTGGACCAATTTTTCTATCTTGTAATAAACTTTATCGAACTTTTTGTCATGGCTGAGAAAGTTTCTGTATTTTAAAACTTAAGGGGTTACACATGTCCGTAGTTTGCACATTAGCATACCGGCTCATTGCAAGTGCCAGCTAGGCATGTGTATTCATTAACTGGCATGCCTGTAACTGAAAGCCAGCTAGCATGCCTGTTGAGGGAAGAGACGCGGAGAGCTGCTAACCCGGCACGTTTAAACAAACGCGACAGCTTTTGACATGTCAGTTTTAAGATTGGTTTGTTTTGATTTGGTTAAGGAAATGTCTGGCGCGCAAGAATAGATAGGCATGAAATACTCTCCCGAACTGTCCTGTGTATGCGATGGTAAAACTGGCATACAATACCAGAAGCATGCCAGTAACTTTCATTTCAGCTACATTCCAACTTTAACACGGCAGGAGAAATGTATAAAACATTTGCACTGCACTTTTTATGTTATCTATGTATCATGTAAAATGTATCTCGAAATGTAACCGCCTGAGTATTATCTGCTTTTTGCTTAGGTATGCAATAAGCATTATTGATGGCAACTGTTTTTTATTTATATTGGCGGGTGTTGCGAGACCGTCATTTTCTAAGTACATTTAGATATTTTGAATCGTAGAGAGTACAAAATGTTTCGTTTGTATGTTTTGTGGTTGTGATCTTGGTTTCGCAAAGGGTGATCGGTTCCGTCGAATAATTTTCCTACACAAAGATATTTATGCAACACTATTATAGTATTTTTACATTTACAACTCTGCGAATATTGTCAAATTGAGCTTTTTAAAATGACTCTTAGGTGTAACTGCGACAGATTTATTGGGTGTTTAAGGTATAGATGCTAGAATTTGTAATAATTTTATTTTTATCATACCATTTTGGATATGTTTTACTGAATAATTATTTTAAGTTCATCGAGCAATTTATTTAAGCATAGTTTAGCATTTCTGTATAGCCTAGTCACGGTTGATTCAATTCATTATAACGGTAATCTGTCATCGCATAGCGTAAACACTAATAATTAAGACATTGTATATACATAATAAATAATGATTGTATGGCGTTGTCCGTATTTTGAATGTGCCTAATAAAAATGTTTAATGAATGAATTTTCTTTAATTACCCAAAGAATGATGAATTAATATTTTTAAAGATATACACATAATTAAAGATTAATATGTCCCTTAACAAATAAGGGTTGATCCTAGCAGAGTGAGAATGTAGGGTTGTATGTATTTTCCAATCTGATTAACTCACTCAGGGGTATAAAAAATAGATATTAACCGATTCTGAGACCAATATGCATACAAAATTTCAAAAAATCGGTCAAGCCGTTTCGGATGAGTATAGTAACTAACATTGTGACACGAGAATTTCATATATTTGAGTGAGGCTGTGTGATTTAATGAACTTTAAAGGTTCAAATATATGAAATTCTCGTGTGACAATATAAATTTATGTTATTGCATTAAAGAAACGAGTTAAACGAAACAATTTATTAACACAAAATACATATAAAACCAATAAGTTTTCAAAATGTTTCGAATGGTCTTCAGTTTAGAATTGCTAAAAGTTTATACTATTTACAATACAAACAGTATTTCCAATTACTTACTAGTAATAACTTTTAAATTAATTACAGTCGTGTAAAAGTAATGTTACCGTTAAATATTGCAAAGAGTGGGCGTGATAACAGGTATTATTAGGTCTGTTTGTTTAAATCATATTATAGAACTGATAAATTTGTAATTATTTTTCTTATTCAATTACGCCATTAATAGGATAAGCGCATTGATAAAAATGTTGCAAAAACGAGAAAAAATATTCCTTTCGAAGATGATTTTACAGAGCACTGTTTATCATTACGTAAATGTAGAGACTAGAGCCACTGTAACACAGACAATTCATTTTAATGAACGAAGTTTTTTTCTATGCTTGCATTGTCATGGTACAACACAGAAACTGGTCTACTCGAAATATTTCAACACTAAAACTATATCAATTGTTCTACACTGTTTGCTGACAATTCGAGCAACCTCCACGCAGCTTTTGGATTTAGCTCCTGTGGATCCCTACACAGCACCCAAACATAATTCACCCGCATCACTTTATCTGGGTCACCTTCAATCACATTTTCCTTCGAGTCCCGAACGCACATAATTTGCTGTGACTGGAATGTTATCACCAACACTGGCCCCTGATCCATCATTTTTCCCATCACCAGCTCAATATTCTCAATGTCTAGCACTTTTGAATCCAACCTGTAGCCTAACTGCCGGCACTGTTTCATTGGTGTCGATAGAATATTGTACACTCCCTCGTAGCACCAGTCTTTCAGAATTTCCATGTCGCCTCTGACCATCGCTTCGAGTATGTTCGGTATGATATCGTTCGCACAGTCCTCGAGGAACTTCTGCGATGTAAAATTCGGATCAATTTTGCATATCTCTGTCAGGGTCTTTGATAATTCCGTCTTCTCAAACATGTTACCGAATAAACTGCCCATTTTTTCAGTCACGAACCGAGCGCCACGAACCATCGCGTTGTCAGATTCTTCGTACCGAATTTTCCAATCCAACACCTGTAATTTAATATTTTTTTCTTTATAAAAGCATATACTAAAGAAAATCTTCACCTTTAGAGATTGTGAACAAAAAGACACAACCCTGGCTGATAAAAAGGTAACCTTTTGAATTAGCATTTCATGTAATAAAATCACCATAAAAGTCAAACGGATTACAATCCAACATACCTTATTGACATACTGGTTGTTATTCTTGAAGTGCTCCCATTGCTGGTAAAACTTTGAATCCTTGTGGAGTTCCACTCCGACTGTTTCTGTATCTGGTGCAAAGGTTCTTTCCTCATCAGCCACCTAAAGGTATCATCATTGTGTATTATATAACCAGTGCCATACCAACCAGTCAAAAAGTCTATCAATTTATCTGCTTTACATTTTAACGTCAAAATGAGAGCGTCGTAGCTAAGTGGTTTAATAAATTTACTGTAGGTATCTGGTTCTGATCTCGGTCCGCACAATAACTACTAATACTGTATTTAAAAAAATAACCACCTAAGGAATTAATTTTAAAAATTATATCTATCACATCCCACCAGTAAACCACATCAATATCAGAGCTTTGGTTATATAATTTATAATATAGCGGACATGGAGCAAGCTGTCCATTCACTGATGATAATTATTTTTTGGAAAAAATATACCTCCACACGTTTCCGTAGTAACACAGGTGATGTATACACACGGCCTTCAAGTCCTTTAGATGACATCTCATTTCTTACTACTTCAGTTGCCTGCAACACAATATTAATGACAATTGTTATACAGTGGAATCTCGACAACTCGAATTTCGTTTAGTTGAAATCCTCACTAACTCGAAAAAAATGCTATTCCCTTCCACTGGACCACAAAATACCCGTTTTATCCTCAATCAATAAGGCTCTGTAACTCGAACAAAATGTTATTGCCCTATGAGGCGTTAATAAGATTATTTATTCTCTGTAACTCGAATTACAAAAACAAGACTTCATAAGTCACAACGAAAAATATAATAGTAAAATATTATGGCGTCTTGGTGTCCCACCCCAGGCTGAGATCCGTTTAGTTTTTTCTAGTTCATTTAAATCTAAATAAATATGTGTCATAAATGTAAGCCAAATTGTTGCTTAAATAACTCCACAAGTGGAAAAATATTCTTATGAACAGCACCTTTCTAAGTCAAAGTTTTAGGATAATTCAATTATATATAGGATAATAATAATTCAATTTAATCAAAAAAAATTTTAACTCGAACTTATTAGCTCGAACCTTTTAGCATTTCCTTGACACTTGATTAATCAAGATCACACTGTATTTCTGTACAAATTCTTTATAATTTTTCAAAACCCTCCAATGCTTCCTCACACAAAATTATATTTTGTTTCACTTAAATAATCCATTTTGTACTTACCCCTTCTAATTATAATTATTATTACACATCTATCAATCTATTGAATAATGTTGTGAGTGCCATTTTTATAACAATTGTATTTGTTAACTCTTATGTATAATCATTATAATATAACTATTTATTATTCAAATAAATTTTTAAAAAAGCCATTTCGCAATAAACATAAAATATATTTAATTTAAAATGTGATATTCCTTTCTTACCTGTGAAATAGTTCTGAAAGCTGTTGTTTGTCCTAGTTTTTGACTTGTGTCTGCCAAACTTTCTGCTGCATCTTTTGCCGATTTTGAAATATCTTCAGTTATCTTGCCTAAAATATTTTATTTATCCAATAACTTTCAATAAGCATTGTTTATCTAATACAAGTAATACACTTTTTAAGTATTTTACCATCCAAGCTTGCTTGGTTTATATTATGCAAATTTTATTTAATTTCTTTAAATAATTATATAAAGGAAGTAGCTATCTCTCCAAGGACATGTCTGTTGGTTCAGAGAAGATATTGCAGTCAGATTGACCCAGTAATAAGTTAAATAAGTTTTATATAATTCATTTCTTTTTTTATTAATTAGATTGCTTTACTCACCTGCCTTCTTAGCAATTTCAGTTTTACTTGCTTCTTCAAAGACATGCCCTACCTTGCCTTTAATTCCTTCTAATGTTTCTTTAAGTACCTCTGAGCTCTTTGAGGCTTCTGATTCAACTGCATGAAACTTTTTTCTTGCAGCTTGTAAAGCTTCAGAGTTTTCCAATTTTTGTGCTTCTTCTCTGAATTTTTTAATACTTTCATTCATTTCCTTACTTTTAGCAATGTCTTCTCTTATGTTTTCTATGATTGATGAGAAAAATCCTTTTCTGGCAGAATAATGACGACATTCTAGTGTGTACTGTAAAGTCAGATAAGCACTTAATTTTGCAGATGGCATTTAATTTCTTAATTAATGTCTTGAAATGATGAAACATTTTTATTATAAATTCTAACTAGTTAATATTTTTTTAAAAGCTGACTAAGTGATATTCTTTACTGTGTAAATATTACTATGAGACCTGTTCAGTTTAATAATTTGAAATAAAGCTTTAAATTCAATATAACAAGCATAATGGTGTGCAATTTATGTTTGTAATTGTAACAAACCTGGTCTGATTTAATAGGAGAAACAGATAATTTCAGATTAACCGGCACAACCGTTTTCCAGCGAGCTGGGCTGTATAGAATTTGTCGACATGAATGCTGTAATACAAATTAAATGTTTTAACTTTTATAAGTTTGTACATAACCTCTCTTTCGAACTGATGCAATATTATTACCATGCTTAATATTTGGGGCTGTATTAAAGTTAAAGAATATTATGCTTCAAAACACTTTTTCAGTTTTACACTCAAATAAAGTTATTAAAAAAGGACATTGACGAAATTTATTCGTAAACCATTCCTCCGAAATCAAAATTTTTACGGTGACATTTCCGGATTATTTTGAATGTCAGAATTGTCAGATGAGTCAGTGAAGATAATTTTGAAATTTTTTTACAATACTGATATCAACATTCAGATTTTTGACTTTGCCACTTGCAACTAATGTGTTAGTCTCAACTCTCAAAGAATGTTCATACTTCTTAAAATTATATTGTAAGAGCTCATACGCATGGCCGCTTTTTCAACAGTATTTAAAAACCGAGCAAATAGAACATATTGATAATCATGTATTTGTTCACACGAATGCGGTTTTAAATCTCTGTTTCTGTTCTGAGTTCCAACAGGAGTTTTAAAATCAGTGGCGCTGCAGACAGTTGTCTGCACTCAGATGGTAGGGTTCTGTGTATGGACCGCGATATCAATCCTAGACCTAGCTTCGTCTCAAGACTCATCCGACCGGCAGTTCCGGCGGCTCGTAACCCCGCAATGGCTCAAGCCGAGGTTCGTGTTTCTCAGGAGAGGCTCTTGCGCTAGTCGCGGCTAATAATCAAATTCACGGCGACTTATACATATTCAGTTAGGGGATGTATCTAATAAGATTTACTTTCCTGCCTTCTTGCTACACAGATAGCTATATTTTGCCAATAACAGTTTGTTCTTGAATTCACGATTTAAGTACTATACATGAACATCACAGCATATAC
Source organism: Delias oraia (assembly GCA_018230265.1). Lineage (NCBI taxonomy): Eukaryota > Metazoa > Arthropoda > Insecta > Lepidoptera > Pieridae > Delias > Delias oraia. The sequence goes on along the minus strand of DWCF01000616.1, from coordinate 18,709 downwards.
GATTTCAGAGTGATTTTTAAGCGTTCATACACGAATATTAAGAACGGTCAAGTACCACCAACGTCGGTTTTAATGTGACGCTTTTTAAACCCTCGTGCTTACGAGCTCTAACGTGTATTTGCTAAACCACTTGAATAAAACGTAAAGGTACTTCTATATATATAATAATTTAAAAACTTTCTGAAATTAAGAAAGTGACAATTCATTTAGATTAAATGTTTATTCATACATAGTGTAATAATTAATTATGAAACCTTTATGCATAGAAAAATACAAAAACCATAAACAAACTTTGACATTTTGTTACATCCGGTGAGCATTTATTTTGTTAATATTTATTTAGAAAAGAAAAGATTTGGTTTGTAAATTTTAGTAGTTTTATTATCTTTCAAGCTAGCAATGCTATATATATTTAGAGAAAATTATGTAATTAAAAAACGGGTGATGTTATTTACTTCAAACCTAAACAATTCTTACATCCGGTGTGAACATAGTAGTTCCAGAAACATATGAAAGTGTGCGTTTTCATTTATTTTCTGTCGTCATTTTTAGCCACGGAATCGCGTGCGCGTTTGGTACATTGAGTATTTCCCTTTATGTTCTTTTCTTGTACAATTTCCAAACCTGTGAACGTATATTGCGACTGTCACGGGGGTCGGAGATTCAGACTTGGCAGACGCATCGTCATAGAGGAAGGTATATAGCTCTACATAATATCAAATGTCTTCAGTCTTCACTCCATATTTACTTATACCTAAGTGGTAGGTAGCAGATACCACGTTTTCGCCAGCTGGTGCGTACGTTTCGGCTCGTTAATTTTTGTGTTCTAGCGCAAAGTAGAAATTTAGTGTTACAATTGAGTTGACTGGATTTATTATTACATTGTGGCAGGTTGGTGTGGCCGACTCGCGTTTTCCTGGTGCAAGTTTCACCGAAGGTTCAACAATTAATCCCATCAGTGAGCTCTCGTCCAGTGGGGCGCTACCGTTTTATATGACTTTAGCAAGATTTACAGGTAAGCAACAATAATTTTCATTAATCTTGTAAATTTCAGGTTATTTTTATATTCTATCTTTTGCTTTTTAAATTAATAATTTATAGCTATATTAAATCAACATATTTTTTTAAGCATTATGAAGATTCCCATGCAAATAATTTTATTAGCTGATAACATTGGTATGGTCATTAAAATATTTTAAGTTTCTGATAACACAACTGAGTAATTCTATTTATAACAAAACTGTCTTACTGAATTAACATATAACAATATAACATATATCTCAGTTTCCTGAGTAAATTTTTAAGAATATAGGCAAAATCTCATATTGGTATATATCATTAATTTTTAAATTCTTTTTCAACTAGTACTTCTTTAAAATATTCATTATTTAGATTGAACATCTAGTTTTTTCTTCAAACCATTCAAACAGTCTACTCAACATTCTGTAATATGTACTATTGAATTGATATGAACATAAATTATAGAATTGATATGAACGTAAAATTGGTCCCCTTCTAAATCTCCTAATTGAATTGATATGAACATAAACTATAGAATTGATATGAACGTAAAATATAGAATGAAATTTGATATAAAATATTCAGTAAGATACATTTTAGCTATCCATATGTTTACCTAGATCTTTTGTAATATTGGGTAATGGTGGCATAGTAGAAAAAACAATATTCTATCAATTATTGTTAAGTTTTTAAGTCATTATGGAAAAGCATTAGTGTAAAAAGGAAGTGTTCATCGTTTTAATTATTTACATGCATAATTCAAATTGAAATAAAATTTTGCTTTTAGAATTAATTTTACTTTGTTGAATAAGTCATTTATTCATATTTACTCTAGAAATTATTAGTTGCTGCATTGCATTAACCAGTCTTGGCACTATTCTTCAGGATTTCATAAATTTAAAACATAACTTTTTTTTAACAGTAACTCCATTATCTATTTATAACGGTTTCTTTGAAATATGCCTGAGATCTATGTCTGAAGTCTGAGGTTTTGAAATTATTTTCAATTTAACCTTTTTGTAGATAACATATATTGTAGATACATCTGTGGTTTGGTTTTTGTTCCAAAATTAGATTTTTATATTTAAATTATTCTGATTTGTTGACCACAAACAGTGGTTCACATGTTAACAATCCACAACATTTCATTTTACGTGAAAATTAAATTAAAGCTGAGTTTTTTTAATCACGTGGCATTTGTTAAACTAGTTACACCCAGGTGAAATCGTGGTTATAAGCGAACATCTAAAACGAACTTAAAGCATATATTTCATAACCTTATTTTGTAAGCCGTCCAATTTCATTAAATATAATGCTCCGAATCCGCCTATTGTAGTATAAGGTGGAATAGAATACTATTTAAACTAACAATGGTCCTTTAAATGTCAACAATCAATGAATAAATAAAGAAACCTATCACTTAACATACCTATAACAGCCAAAACAATATATCTATAGAAAACTTTATTTTATGTACGAAATTTATCAGACAAAACTGTCCTGCGTCGATTACAGCCTCCAACCTCCGATCGATACATTCCACACCGAGTTAGATACAGGGGCTTGATATCCACTTAAGTTAACTCCAGGGTAAATTCTAATCCAGCACTACGCCATTTGTGAAATACTATTTTAAACATATGATAAAGGTAAAGCTCACATACCTTCGTGGGCAGAGCTGTTGCTGAATGGATTCGTAAATGTATCTATTCACCCGTGGGAGAGCCAGGCTGAAGCATATGCTGACGCACAAATTGGGCCAGCTCGTCCTAAGTGATACGGGCTCACAGAATACTCAGCGTGAAATGATAGTTGTACTTGAAACGGTACTTCTACTGTGTTTCGCTGAGTGAGTAAGGATATCGGAGGCCCATAAAAATGCTGCTTAAACGACCTTAAAAGCCAGCATTCATAGGCGGTGGTGTTCTCTTATCATATATAAGCCCTGCCTGCTCGCTGTACCATAAAAAAACACTGATGGATCTCATAATCACAGATTCCATTTTTGGATGGATCAATGGTACAGGTTGCGCGAAGAGTAGAAGTGGCCAATGTAGCGATGGTCCACGGCCGTGGTCGCGGTGGGGCAATTGAGGTTTGTGTGCTAGACGAGAGAGGCGAGGGCATCGACCTCTGTGACATAACGCTGCATTGCATAGACGGACGTTACAAGTAACAAATGTAGCGCAAACGAGAGAAATTTACTATTTAAAAAGTAAAGTTGCCGGCAACGCACCCGCGGTCTTGCAATGGCTAGACGTGTCCACGCGTGGACCACCATTTATCCTAGCTTAGCTTCCTTTTCGTTTGCCGTGTTCATTAAAATAAAGCATATACGAAGTTCTAAATTGCTGATGAAATTTAGCGCGCAGACAGGGACCTTGAACCTTTAAATGGCTTATCACTTTTACCCGTAGCAGAGCCATGCTGAAGTATATGTTTGTACTGTGTTTCGCTGACTTTAGACAAGTGGCGCTTACGTGGCGTAAAAGTTGTACATGCAAAGCTGTCCATGGTCGGCGGTAATCTCCTAACCATGACGCCACGGGCGCGATGAGCTAACAGTTGTTTCATAAAATGCCTCCGAAAACTCATTTGAAAACGCTCCGTTTTTTAGTGAGTACAAGTAGTTGATTTACGGTGACTTTACAATGTATTCCCCCTCATATTCTACCGATTCCCCGATTCATTGGAAACATGGGCAGGTCAAACTGATAACCGTTTTGTTGGTTATAAAAGAGCTAACAAAGCGGGTAACATTCAGCAATACCCAGTAGTTGTGTCGTGCTGCCTTTGTGAAGATAAGAAAACTGTTCAGTTGGACAATTTTTATTCAACGGTGACATGTTTTTTTTCATAAAAATTCCGATACAATAACTTATTATAAATTACCTAATGCTTCAAACAAAACACATCGCGTCATGTTAAAGATCTTATTTATATATTTTTTATGCAAACGACGAGGCTCACCTAGGATAAGCGGTCCACGCATGGCTCTAGCCCTTGCAGAGTCGAGGATGCGATGACGACCTATAAAAGCTATCTCTTATAGGCCGGCATCGCCTAAAAGGTAACTATTTACGCTTTTGTTTTGAAGGTCCCCAAATGGTTTTGGTTTGGTTAGTTAAATACCTCTGCATGTAACAAAAAGTGGTGATGGGTTTGTTTTATATAATATGTATAATTACATATAGTTTATATATATATAAACATAAGTCACTTATGAACGTCTTAAAGAGTAAAATTCCACGCCCAGATCAAGAGAAGAGAAGAGCAGTCATACAGACTCGGGCGGGTTTTATGCTATTTGTATCCTCTTGTACATTACCATCTCGACTCGAAGGTATTATTGTTCAAATCCGAATCAACTGCATCGTTCAAGTTCTTGCAATTTGTGGGACGACCGTTTCCGTCGCTGGGTAAAAATTCCCTTCACACTTTGTCTTGTGTAAGTGGCATGTACGTTTCAATCAATAAATACATTTATTACGACACACAGTGTATTGTACAATCCGATAACTGTTATCGCCATCGCGGCGAATGCAGTTTAGTTAATGTTTTATCGAATTTATTATCATCACGCCCAGGCACTTGCGCTGCGCACTGGGCTGCAAGTTCGATCGCCAAAGGCATTTGATACTACCCTAAACTGCAGTTCCACGGTGTCGCCAACTCTACGTTAAATTTCTTACATCTGTATCACTTCTGTTTGTCGTTCCTAAACTGTTATATGCGATATTTAAGGCGATTAGTGCCGCATACGACCATATTATGGAATCATCTGCCTGTACAGGTATTTACAAACCAATGCGAGTTAATAAAAAGCATAACTATCCCTTAAAGCCGGCAACGCACCCGCGGCCGTGCGTGATGTTAGACTATCCATCAGCAGCATATCACGTATTTTACATATTTCTCCGTTTGCCTCAGTAATTTTAATCTTTGGAGATTTTGCTACATTATTAAAAGATAATTTGAATGTTGCTAATAAGGACGAAATGTAACGTCATTATCATTCTAGTCAATTTAGTCTGATTTCGTTATATTGCCGCTGTGGCTCTCAAGTTTCTTCCGCATCATTGGTTAATAACATATATTAATATAATATTGTTGCGTCCTGCTATACGATTCTTCAAAATTCCCAAGCGAAACACAAGAACTGCCACTAAGTAAATTTAAATCTTATACCAGGTAAAAGATAATGGTAGATCGCAGTTCTCAAGTAATAGGGTACGGTCGCTTGGGATTTCCACGTTAATAGGTTCAGATCCCTGTTGTAAACGCGTAGTAAAAAAATATTTCAGCTGAGAATTTTTACTGTTCTTCTCGAATTTAAGTATTCATTAATAGTCTAGTTTTTAAAACGGTTCTATGTTCTCCTATGTGAAATGAATAAATACTTTTCGCATTTTATAATCATTGTAAATAAAAGTATGTCTGCTGTGTATACCTTATACCTTAACATTTTAAATTTTTAGGCAAATGTTGTTTTAAACAAAAATATGTCACTAATTTTTTTGTTTAACAATTGCAGTTGTGATATAACTTACGTAGGTAATGTCCAGATTGAAATTCGCATAAATATGGTATCATTAGTGTTAGTAGCACTCCAAATATGTTTATATTTCAAACTAAAATGTGAAAACCTTCTATACTTTACTTGTAAACTAAAATCAAAATTTTCCCACTGTTCTGTTGTTGGAGACAAAATATTTAAAACATTGTGTAATGCAACATTTATAATATATAGAGGGATTGATTCGGTACTATTTTGAGTGAATCATGCCAAAGTTTGCATATTTAGTCCAGCGGAGCGGAATTCGGTCTAGCAGTGCGCTGCGCGACCCACTTGACCCCATGGTCCCCGGTTTCGCGATTCGAGCGGGTCAAAGACCCCGCGTATTGCAATGATTTGATCGGAACTCGAGTGATATTGTGTTGCAGTGTTCCTAAATTCCGTGGATCGTTTAGCCATACACCAAGGCCGGCGTTAAGTGAACCTATCGGCACTAAAAGTCCTTGCGAATTGTGCAAAATGCTATTATGGCTGAAATGTGAGCCCAAGGTCGCGTATCTTACACCTGATCACTAACTACTTTTTTTATTTACTTTGTTTTTATCTTTGGTTTTTAATAGTATTTCAGTTTGATGGGGATCTTGTCAAAGTCACAAATCACAATGCTGTCTATGAAATTTCGGCTAATCTTCATTTATTATATAGTACACAGACTTCAGAGTGTCGCCGGGGTCATGGTAAGAGATGATCGGTCCTTGAAGAAGTTTAAACTTCCGAGTGCTGCGTTTTTTTATGAAAATAGAGAGGGAAACGAGCACACAAGACTCATATAGGATACGCGGTTCCTCCGGCCATGCATACCTCCAGCCCTTGCTGGACCATAGTAGCTTGGCCGACTTTTTAGGGATAGGTACGCTCTTTTATTAAAGGACTGGAAAGTATATCCATATATTGTTGGTGCGCGGTTCAAAATGCCTTAAAAACCTTCGTTGTGTTTTCGGCCACGATGCGATGGCGAAATTCAGCGGCATTGATGCAAACAACTCCTCAGAAGATTGCCCGTGATAAATGCAATTAAAAGCGAGCATTATAAACCAAATTCAGGTTTATTTGCCAAAGCGGTAAAGAACCCAAAAGTGTCGGCGGGCGTCGCAATGCATGCGATTTTTGCGGCGGCAGCACAGGCGGCCTTGAGCGTTCTCCCGAGTGAATCAGCCCGAGATTCCACACGTCACCTAGGCGAGGGAGATATTGCGCATTACATATGCGAGGTACGCGCAATGCCGTGCAAATATGTAGTGCCACTTGTCCAAGGTGAACTCTGCGATTATGCGTGCTTGTCCATCTGGGGCTTTACCTTTCTTTCTTCTTCGAATGTGGTGGAGGTTTATCTAAAGTATGAAGATAGCCAATAATTTGTCTTTGTCTTCTAGCCCGTATGTTTACAACATAACGTTTGGTGGCAAGTGGTGAAAGCGTAACAAACTGACGTTCACATTTTAACGTAAACGCTGTAGTCTGTTTTTTCATTTTGGAAATGCATGCAAATATTATCCAAATACTTTATATAATTTTGATGTTTTTAAATAAAACCATTAAGTAGGTTTTTCCGTTTTTTGTTACAATTTGTTACACTCGTATCTCGTTGTTCGTTGATCAATTTTTGTGAATGAACGCCAAATGCTGAAGCATATGCTGACGCACTGATTGGGCCGGCTCGTCCGATGTGATACCACAGCCCAACAGATTTCTCAGTGTGAAACGGTATTTGTACTGTGTTTCGTAGAGTGAGTGAGGATATTGGAGGTCCTTAAAAGTGCTGCTTAAGCGGCGTAAAAAGCCGGCAGCACAACCAATACGCGGACTGTGGCGCGGTTGTTTATGGGCGGCGGTATTCTTTTACCATTTCGAAGACCCTTCTGCTCCGTAGTCTGTAATACTATAAAAAAGAGGTCACATTTAAATACAAATATTTTTTTGCGTGTATCAAAGCGAAAGGTTTTTATCGAGACATAAACGAAAAGCGGACATTAGCCATGTGAAAAGTCTGACCAAACAATGCGGGTGTATTCTGGAACAATTTGCTCGATACACCTGCTGTGAATACAAGAAGCGTCATTATCTTGGAGCGATTTATATTTGCGCCAACTGGGCAATTTTGCCCGGTTTTTCTCGAAATTTTTTAGGATATATACGTTATACAGTAGTTGAAGGCTTTTTATTAAGCTATATGAAACGGCATTCAAATTCAAAGGGAACTCAAAAATGCAAGAATGAACGTCAAGTTGTGATAAGTTATTTGCCCATTACAGTATTCAATTTGCGTAAAATTCTTATTACGCTTGTTACGCTATTGCGAAGACAATTGAGAGCTCTAATATTAATGCATTTATTTTTGTTTGTGTAGTTAACTTTCAATGTATAAATACGTTCTTTAAATACGTAGTACAAACCGCAGTTTAATCAATAAAGAAAACTATAGGTCTATACTCATAATAAATGTTACACTAACTTTGAGCAAGGTCAAAATTAAATATTGAATTAATTTGAAATACTATTTGAACTTATCGATATATTGTACATATAAATAAAAAAGAATCGCCAAACAAGTTAACATTAAACTAAAATCGGACAAAATGTATATTCTTATGAGGTGAAATGTAAAATTGCATAGAAATTAGTAATAGCGACACTACCATACAAATCATAGTGCAAACTAAAACGTCCAAGGCTAACAAAATTTGACGTCAATGATACCAATTTTTTTTCTATAACTGGCTTCTCCTACATATAACAAAGAGTTGTACAATTTTTATCCCGCTAGAATAAAATATTCCATCATAAATATTCTAGTTGAATTTAATTGTCACAGTGTGTGTGTAAATCATAGTGACTTGCAAGTATTGCAGTTTTATAATGAAACATTAGCGAGACTGGGAAGGCTTTAGTCGCAATCGATACGAGTGCGCAAGCGCGTTGCCAAGCGACGACCCCTAACCGCTTGGGCCGTGCGTCCTGCACAGCCTGTCTGAAATTTCTAGACTGGAGGCCGCTATATACCGACCTGCGTATACGAAAATGTACTATATGTTGAAAAGAGGCGAGTTTGATTTTGCACGCACTACACGCGCCATATAAAACGTATAGCGATAAAATAGAAATAATACTTCGTTTTATGGTAAAAGTTTACGCTGCTACAACTAAATCCTACGACGCGGTACGCCCTAGGATTTATTACAAGATTTGTCACTGAATAAATTTTAATCTTTAGAGAGAATAGAGCCTATTATAAAATTGATTATTATTATAATTCAGACCCTAATCAACCCGCGACTGAGTTTCTTAGTTGTTGTCAGATGTGGGTGTGTCCGTGAAGTCTGTTTACTTGGCTAGGTAACGTTTCATAAATGATCATGTATTTGATTATATCTTAATAAAAATTTAATTGCTTTGTGAGAGTGAAATTGAGAAAATAGCCGTCAAATTGAATGCAATATAATACGAAATAGCTCACCGTTTAATTCGCACGCCGAACGAGTATTAGATTGAATTTCCATTCTAATTTAATTTAAATCCTGATTGGATATAACTTTTGTTCCTCGAGAGAATCCATTTCCATGAATGATAGTTTTAACGAGCCAGCGATTAATCGATGCTCGCCTTGCGTTCACTTTCAGTTTGCGACGTGTGTAGCTCTTGATATCTATATAGCTTCTTATTTAAAAATTAATTCTCATTTAAAAACACATTATTTTATTCGTGGTACGAGTATACCTACACACTAATTGTACCGGCCTGTCTAGAGTGATACCACGAACTCGCAAAATACCAGCGTGAAATGTACTATATTTCACGCAGTGAGTGAGAATACCGGGGGGTCAAAAAGCGAAAAAGGGCCAGCAAATTAATAATAGTGCAAATTGCGGCACGGTTGTCCATGGCCGGCGCTGATCTCTTACCATATGGACGTTCGCTTTCCCATTTCTCCATTAGATATATATTTAATACTCTTAGGTTGCTGCGTAGTGTAGTCCATAATATGCCTCGATTATCTGAGAATTAACTCATTTTATAATAGAAATCTTTGCAACACATACAGATCAACATAACTGGTTTGTTACTATAAAGATTCCTAAATCATTGGATATATATATTGTCTTATAAATATTATAGACTAAATCAAACTTTAGTCGACAATCCCAAAGAAGTGATGGCCTGTATTCAATCCATAGACAAAAACACGATTAATACAGAGATTATGAGAATTGCAACGGTTAATGTCCGCTGGCTATAATTCCGATATGTTTCGTAAAGCAGATCTCTTTACGGGCATTCCGAGTTGGTGGCTCAACGCTGCGTTTGCGCACCGGAGGTGTCTATCTATATGACAATGTTGCATCGCGTCTCGCGTAACAACAACACAGGAAACACTCAACGCTGTGTATCGTTGTGGATTCTGACAGAAAAAACATCAACAATCTAGCAAATTTACATTGTTATCGGATTCGGAGTGCTTCGCGTTACTGCGTGGTTTTTATGGTATAGCGGACAACGGAGCAGGCAGTTTCTATACGGTTGGAGCACACCGCCGCCCACACAACGACGTCACAGTCCGCGCATCTCTTGTGTTGCTGGCTTTTTCGCCGCTTAAGCGGCGTCTTTATGGACTGCCGATATCCTTTCTCACTCAGCGAAACACAGTAGAAGCACCGTTTCAAGTACATACAACTACCATATCACGTTGAGTATTCTTGGAGTGGAGTTACTTCGGATGAGCCGACGCAATTAGTGCGTCAGCATATCTTTCAACATGGCTCTCCAACGGGAGAAAAACGGGTGTTATGTGGGTTGGAATTCCACGGAAACGAGACGGTTGTCCAGCAGAACTGACGGTAGTTCTCGTGCCGGCCACCAATAAGATGTACCGATGGTCTAGGACGTAAGATCTGGTACTCATTCCGCGCGGTATTTGTAATTCGCGGTAGCCCGCTAGTGGAGCGGTATAATTTCAAGGGTCAGCGATATCATGTCATTCACCGAGCGATACAGTATGTACAAGTATTTCACGCTGGTATTCTGTGAGCCCGTAGTATCATTTCAGCGGTTCTCTCACGGTTTAAATGATAAATTGCAGGCTTTTTAAAAATTCCATTGTGATGCGAGCTATTGAAATTCGTTTCAATCAATGAAATCCTTATTCACATAGAATCAAACCTTCTATATGACAATGTTTATAATTTTATTAATTTAAATACATTTTGCACTGCAGTAGTTCACGCCCAAATGCCAATATCATTCAAATAATCAATTAATGTAATGTAACAATGCGCCTGATTTAAGATTGATATTTTTTAATTATTTTATATTATTTTGTGTGTGTTACCGTTGCATAATTTGTATGTTGCGTTCAGGAGATGCCATAGTAAGGTATATTAAACTTTAATTTCCGTATGGATTGAGCACCACCACTCTGTAGAATCAGCTGCCAGCGGGGCTATTTCCAATCTAATATAATGAGAGGGCAATCAGACTTTCAAGAAAAGAGGCAACGCACCCGCGACTCTGCAAGGGCTAAGAGTGTCCATGGGCGGAGCACCGCTTACCCTGGGTGACACTGCTCGTTTGCCACCGTTTTTTATTAAAACAAAAAATAGAGAAACCCTTGTCTATCCAAAGTTAGCTCCGAGATGTTCTTAGACTTCCGTTAGAAGGCTTTGCTGCGGCTGCGGCGAATATGCAGTCGCGGCCAGCCACTTCCGGCCGTCGCAAGCCCATAGACGACGCCCCTGATGTGTCAGATCCGCACAATGCCCACTCTGTCAGGAAATGGTCAATACGAGCACTGCTTGCTTATTACCCGTAACGTTATGATAATGCACAACAGATTTGACATTTTGTACTCGCATGATAACAACAGGTATATATAGGCGCTGTACGATTTTAATTATTTTATCATGCAGATATTCTACGATGAATGATCTTAACTATCTTAACTAAAATCTAGCCATCTAATGTGGATAAGTAAAGTACTAATTTAAAACTGCAACATTTTGTATGAAAGCAAAGAGGCACAAGCAACAGGCTCTTTGGTTAACGCTCCTCTGCCAAAGAACCCCGCAGCCTCGCCTTTTAAGTTGGGCTTATATGCAAGCGCAGAGAAAACACAATTTTGAGTCATTAAGAATTGTTATTTTCACCCGTGGGAGAGCCATGCTTAAAGCACATGCTGATGCACTAATTGGGCCGCTCGTCCGAAGTGATACCACAGGCTCACAGAATGCTCGGTGAAATTGTAGCGGCACCGACTTGAAACGGTACTTCTACTGTGTTTCGTTGAGAGAATGAGGATATCGGAGCTCCATAAAAATGTCAGAAACACAACCATGATCACATGCCTGGCGATGTTGTTGATGATATCTTTAAGACCCATCTGCTCCACTATACCACAAAAAAGGTATATCAGTTCAGTATCTATTAGCGTTAACAGCATTTGACGACAGCCAGCCTTGACTCGCGTGACGTCTGCCCGACGCACTGTGAACCCCGTCTATCAATCACGAAGCGCGTTATCTTCACGCCTGCCCAATGCACGATCGTGGAAGCAAGAGGTGTAATTGTGTCAGCCGTTTCTTATGCGCATTGTATCACACAGTGGATGAGGCTAGCCGAAAGCCGCGTAGAGAAAATGTGGAAGTGGAATGGATTTGTTTTTAGAGTAGTAGCAGGCAGTTTTAGGTGTCAGAAAAGTTCCAGACGTGTAAACAAATCCAGAGCTGAGAAAAACGTCAAGTAGTTTGAGGTTTAGTTTTTTATTCTCTGTCTACAATCCAATACAAAAGTCCTAATCTCCAGCGGCAGTATCGTTTAGACATTTACTTACTAGTACGATCTGTATCTGTTAGCTTTCTATAAACGATTTAAATTTATTTAGTGACAGTTGTTTCGTAGAGACGTCGCTTAGTATTTTGTCGTCGAAACGTTGTTTCTTAAAATTATATTTTTATGTTTTATTGTATAGCTTTTGACAATAGGCGGGTCTCCTTTATGAAAACAGATAACCGCCGCCGAGGACTATGGCGTCACAATCCGCGCTTTGGATGTGTTGCCGGCTCTTTACGCCGCATAATTTCAAGGGCCTTCGATATCCTCAATTACGCAGCTAAACACTATATAAGTAATGTTTACGCTGAGTATTCTCCCACGGGTAAATTGTACTTATTTTATGTTGCGGCGGAAACCGACTCTAAATGGAGCAAATGCTAGTAATGGCGGGTTTGTTTGTTTCTGTTCTAGACATCTCGATCATCGAAACTTCGTGCAAAGAAAATTGTCTTTTCACAGACTCAAATCGCTAACGTTGTCCTTGGATTGACCCCTAAGACTTCAATCCTTCAGCGACCCCTACATATGTAGACTAGTGCCTACACACGTCACCGAACAGCGCTGCAATGCGCCAAACCTCGAGGTCACTGTGTCTCTTCAGCACGAGTGCTGCTCTCGCTGCGGACACTTAACCTTAAACCTCTCACACTTTATTGGAATCAGCCACGTTGAAAACGCCTGTCTGTGATTTTTTTCATGGAAATCTGAGCATCAGTCCGCGCATTGATTGTGTTGCCATTTCACGCCATTTTTATGGCTTGAGGCCCTGCGATATCCTCACTCACTTAACGAAACACAGTAGAAGCACCGTTTCAAGTACAAGTACCATTTCACGCAGAGTATTCTGTGAGGCCGTGGTATGACTTCGGACGAGCTGGCCCAATTAGCGCGTCAGCGCATGCTTGCCAGCGCTCTTCCATAGGAAAAATTAATGAGGCTCTGTTGCTCTGAAATTAAAAACAAGAGAAGAGTGGACGAAATCTGTTGCGTACGTTATTGCGCGATCGCCCCAAGGCCTGGCTGACCGTGAGTGGCGACGTTCGCTGCGAAATGTTTCACGGCAATTCGATTTTACAGTGTGGGCATTAAATTTTGTTGTGTTATATGAACGGCGTGGCGGCGGCGGAGCCACGACACTTTATCGCGTAGCTGGCGCGATTCGCGTGAGGCGGTCGCTGCGGGATCTTGTAAGTTTTTATTTCGGCGCGGTCACGTGGCCCCGTCATATCTACTTGATACGACACAGCACTGTAAAACCTACTTCGCACTAGGCTAGTGTTTTAGTCGAGTGGCGAGTAATTTAGTAACTAAACTTGTTTGAAAACTCAAACTTTATTAATAAGTAATTTGTCGATCCGATCCATTTTATTTTATCGGGCGAGTAGCGCCTCCCACCACGCCTCACTGTCCATTTTCTCACAAGTCTGAAATTTTTTTAGTCGAGTTCATTAGTTACCATAAAAATGTCGTTTCGCTTAAACAACATTAAAACACAACTTTCAGACTTCCTCAAGAGTATTGAAGTATTCTTTGGGATCCTCGAATGAGAAGACTATTAATTCATATTCGCACCGATAGCTTTTTTTATAGTATAGTGAACAACGGAGCAGGTGGGTGTACTATATGGTAAGAGAACACCGCCGCCCATTGACAACATCGCCACAGTCCGATCATTAGTTGTGTTGCTGGCTTTTTACGCCACTTAAGCGGCATTTTCAAGGGCCTCGGATATCGTCACTCACTCAGCGAAAATACAGTAGAAGCACCGTTTCACGTTGAATATTCCGTGAGCCTTTTTCTTCATCACAGAAATTTCTTCTTTCACGTCTTCTAAAATAACGATTGTCATAAGCTTAATCAGCTTATTCACTTTGTTGCGTTGCTGTGCTTTCATCTTACAAAACGCCATTCACTCGTGTACTGTATGGGTGAAGTAGTGCTAACGATTTTTAGTAGGAAATAATTTAGTTACTGAGTTCTCCGCCACTCGACTAAAATACTAGCCTAGTGCGAACTAGGCGTAAGCAATAAAGTATGTCGTTTTTATTGGCACTCGATGCGTGGAAATTGTGCGGCCAATATTTGTCTCTAGTAACGCTAAGTTACCGCGGTGATTGCCTCTTTTTGTCATCGCGAGTAGTGAACGCAAAAAGTTGAACAGGTTTGTGTAATGTTAATATTTATAAGCCGACCTTGAAAGAAACACGACGGTTATCGATGTTATATTTTGGACTTCCACTCCCCATGTCGCTGGCGTGCGTGGGTTTGTCATCACAGAGGTCTCATTTTTTATAGTTTTCTGGAATAGTGGAAAGTAATACAATCCTACGAAGTGATCGCATTTCGGTGTTAGCTTTTTACTCAAACTTGTGAAATATGAATTATGCATATACCTACTACATGAAGCATCGTCATGTATTGGCGAGTGGGCTAAATTATTGTATAAAAAATATAATGGAGCATTATTGCTGTCGCTAATTTTTTCCCTATAAATGTTTTATTATTACTCACAGAATACCAGCGTAAATAGGTAATTGGTTTCACGGAGTGAGTGCGGGCATTGCGGAGATCCACTTAGCGGCCCAATAAGACGGTAACACAACTAAAGCGCGGTGTGTGGCGCGTTTGTCCATGAGCGGTCCTTATCTCTCTCACCATAGGGAAATCTTATGACCTGTTTTCCACTATATGATTAATTCAATTATAAAAATGGCATTTATAAGACCCTATTTGTATATAAACTTCGTGTATTGGCAATGGGCAGGCCATATCGCACGTAGAGCGGATGGCAGATGGGGCCGAAAAGTGTTAGAGTGGAGACCACGGACCGAGAAGCGCAGCGTGGGACGTCCACCCACAAGGTGGACAGATGACCTTAATAAGGCCGCTGGAAGACGCTGGATGGAGGTCCAAGGGGAAGGCGTATGTCCAGCAGTGGACGTCTTACGGCTGAAATGATGATGATGATGATTCGTGTCTGAAACTCAAAATGTTTAGTTCCATTTCTTTAAAAAATCAGTTGGTGTCCTCTTCGCATGGACGACGACGAGGCGCGCGACTAGTTTGCGATAAAATGGCGAGTCTAGCAAACACTAAAACGGATAAACAGTGTAGAGAGTTCAAACGCTTTATCTAGTTACTACAGTCTTAGTGATATAAAAAGATAAATTATACGATAAATTGTATTTATTTTCCAGCTAGACTTTGTTTATGTATTTATGGAGTTGATAAAATTATTGCCGAATGGAAAATTATCAATTTTATTTTGTAATAGACAACAAAAACAAGAAAATAATTATTTTAAAAATTCATTTATTTCTCTCACGAAAGTACATACTTATATTAAAGCTTATACTAAAAATATATATAAAACATAAATTATATTATAACTTACATTAAAACTAACATAATTAAACTTTTAGGAGACGTGTATTCTGTATTAGACTCGAAACCTGTATGACAAATCTCCAGGTTGGATTTTTGAGACTAGCAAATGGTAAAAAAAGTGTAAAAAATAAAATGTTTTGCTATCTATAAGTTTATTTCTTTGTGAGTGCGTGCGTGTATCTGCATGTGTGAAACGCACGTGCCGGAATACAGTGAGGAATTTAAATTTCACACCTAACATTTTTAAGACAATCGCCAGGACAAATCCTAAGTCCGTCCAGTTACTGAATATAATTGAAAATTTACATTCGGACCGATAATCGAACTCGATATCTCTCGCTCCGTGAAAGGCTTTGCTACGAGGCATTCTTACTTATAAACCTAGCTAAAGTTAAACATTAACCTATTGCAATGTCCCGTTTACGACAACAAATACAGGTCAACCAGAGTGACGGAAACATTGTAAGGCGTTGTTTCGAATAAGGCAATGTTTTTCAGAGGCTTATTTTTTATTTCTATTTATACTGACCACAAATTGCTTCCCACTTATGCCAGCTGCTAACCTCAATAAAGACATTAGAAGGAAGTGATTAAATTTCACATTTTCATCCCACAAATAGAAATGGCAACAACGCGATTGTGCTATCAAGCTGCCGTATAATTTTCCGCTTAGCGATAGCCGAAAACAATGTCTCTTTCCATGAGGGTATTTTTATTTAACACGTTTACAGTGATGTTGATTTCTAAGGTTTAATTTCTGTGGTGCTTAATTTTTCAGCAGAGACCCTAGAAAAAAACGCTCAATTGTTTCTTTCGAAAATTGAGATATAATATAGCTTCTCTTTATTCAAATTAGGATTTATTTTCATATAACATAGAATAATTATGTCTTGTATGAAATTATATTTTTAATCATTAGTTTAAACATTAATATTGTTATTAGAATAATTGACATTTTTTCCTAACAAAAATAAATTAAATATCCTCCACGCATTTAGACGCCGTAGTGTACAATTAAAACGGGAAATTTTGAGAAGCGTCTATAAATTTTATTGGGTTATATGAAAAGGTTTGTGTGTGTTTAACATATGACATTGAAAAGACAATAATTTGAGAGATGTCTAGCGACATCCGGATGGAACGAAGTTTCATTTAATTAATTAGTGAAGAAATAATTGTAATACATTTTTTAAAGTTATTATAAAGAAAAATAATCGTCGCGACTTCACACTGTTCAATGTGAAATAGAAAGACGAGCATAACTATAGCATAGTGCCTTTGCAAATTTGGTTGTAATTTTTAACGTCTAGAGCTCCTTTTTGCAACGCGCGATAAGAAACTTAATTCCATAAATTTTGTCGATATGTTTGTACAAAGTTAGGCCTATGCCTAAAGCTGAAACGGTCGCTCACGATGGGCCTGATGGAGAAGCTCAGTGTCACTCAGCGAGCTATGGGAAGAGCAGTGCTTGGAGTCTCGCTGCGAGATAAAATCAGAAATTAGGTTACCCGCAGACGAACCAAAGTAACCAACATTGCTCGCCGTATTAGTAAGTTGAAGTGACAATGGGCTGGCCACGTCGCTCGAGGAACCGACAAGAGATGGGGAAGAAAGGTTCTGGAGTGGCGCCTGCGTACCGGAAAATGCAGATTTGGACGTCCCGCCATGCGATGGAAAGACTATAACAGATCGCTCCAGATCGCAATAGGTGGGCGTCTTTGGGGGAGGCCTATGTCCAGCAATGGACTTAATGGGCTGATGAGGAGTACAAAGTACATGACATTGAGTTGGTTTGTAAACGCTTCCAGAGACTACAGTACTGAGCGAGGAGAGCGGTCGGTGTGTGGTCGCGAGGAAAGCGGGCTGCCGACGAGCGTGCATGACGCTTCACATAACGAGCAACACTGCCCGCAGGTTAGATACGTAAGCATACGCACCATACGTACCTACGTACCCTGCTCATTCGTTCGCGTTGCCCTGTCGGACGGACCGGGACGGAGTACGGAGACGTTTCGCGGGCAACGTTTACGAGTGAGCGTGGGGCTTAGCGTCCACGGCGCTCATGGACGAGTAGCGCAATAGTTTGTAGTGGAGTGTGGATGGGAAAGAATGATGGCGACCGCTTGTGTCGGTTGCGCGAGTAGCCGCGACGCTATATGTTGCAGAAGATCAAAGTTTTGCAGTAACAGACATCGGAAGCTGCTGCCGCTGCGACAAACGTGACTGGCGCGCCCCGCGGGTGCCTCCGGCCCGCATGCTCGCGTAGACGAGACGCGTCTCGCTGCCGGTGAGTGCGGAAGCTTGTAGTAGTTGATTTCGCCCTTTCTGTGTCCTTTTTTGGCCACGGGACGCGCTAGTCACTGCGTTGCACAGCGCCAACAATACGCCTCACGGGGAGAATGCTCAGCGGTGTTCGGGCTGGGAAAACCCCACCTCTTCGACAAAGTTCGAATCCTATATATCCTCGCTTATCTAGAGTGCGGAAGGCCAGCGCAACGCAACGATCCCAAACATTTCCGTAGATTTCTATGCGTTGGTCTAGGTTATGCTAGGTTACACAACACAGTTATCTAACGGCCTTAAGATAAGCGAGTAAAGGAATTTGAACACACTATAGCCGATTTAGGTTTTTGGATCAAATCTATGTTGTTTCCATTTCAGTTTACAAATGCATACTTTACTAAAACCAAACTGTACCCGTGAGAGCCACACACACACAGAATACTCAGCATGAATACTTGTACTGTGTTTCGCAGAGTGAGTGAGGATATCGGGAGGACCTTAACAGTGCCGCTTAAGCGTAAAAAGCCGGGAACACAACCAATACGCGGTTGTTCATGGGTGGCGGTGTTCTCTTACCATATTGGAGACCCACCTGCTCCGTTGTCCGCTATACTATAAAAA
>DWCF01000615.1:0-41906 GCA_018230265.1 Delias oraia | reverse complement strand
AGCCTACGGCTCGCCCCAAAGTTCGCGAGAAGCTGTAGAGGCCTATGCCGACAGCGTTAGTCATTTCAAAAAAAAAAAAAAAAAATCAAAAGCATTTATTCAGACGGCCATCATAAAATGCCTTTTATGATGCCCGTCTGAATACAATAATCATAACAATTCATAGGGTGTATTTTTTATCGCCTAATTTACAATGGTTGGTTCTTTTACATTCGCTAGTTTCGAAGGTACCAGTTGGTGCTTGTGCAGAAGTTTCCATGCTTCTTTGTCTTCTATGTATTCATTTACGTTAAGCTTTCTTCAGTGAAGTACTTCTTACAAGATTCTCGAATTTACTTTCAGTGAGTTCCGTTAGCTCCTTAGGAATTTTATTATGTAAACGAACACTATTTCCCAAGTAAGTCTTACTGTTTTAGATGACCTAAAATTAGGTACAGCTATTTTATCCTTATATAAATTATGGTGGTGACTACTTAATTTGAATTTATTAAGATTCTTGTGAATATATTTATTTCTCAACATTTGCAGCCAGAGCACACAGAAAACCCCCATACAACATTAAACTATGGATGAAGGCGATGTAAATGCGTATCACGCCACTTACTCGATAGATATAGTTGAACTAAGTGGACCTTCGGTTACTTTCCTCAATCGGCGAAACACAGTACAAGTACTATTTTATTGATTTCCATTATGGTTCCTTTATACTCTGGACAAGCAGTCTGGATTAATACGTCAGCGAATGCATCAGCACACATCAACGTGTCTCTCCCGCGGGTAAGACACTGTTAAAACACTCACCCAACCACTATCAAATCTTTCCAAAGACCGTATACAATATAGAAATTCAATGCATGACGTCACCTTAGCTTACAAGTTGAACATTATTTTCAATGTGTACCCGTACAACGCATTGTTACGGAATCGTGAGACGTAAGCCGAACGGGTAAATAATAAGTTCCGCGCTTTATCGGCCCATGAGTCAGCAGAGCGGGCAGCGTGATCCTCGTTAAGCAATGCCCGTTGCGAAAACGATGCCTACCTCGGGCACGCGGAAGCGCTTACAAGATTCGCTCGACATTTTGGCTGCAGTTTCTTTTTAGAAATGACAAAGGTTGTTGACATAAGACCTCCACAGCTTCACGCGGACTTTTGGGACTCGTCGAGAATTTGGTTTGTGCCGCGAATAGTACAAAGGCGTCGCCTGCGAGACACGAAACTCGGCTTGGGCCGTCGCGGGAACGGTGGCCACCTGAGCGGCCGGTCGGAAGCTCACCGGGGTCGGCTTTGCGACATATATTGGTCCTCGCCTCCGTTTCCGGCGGGGGCGGTTTTTAACGTGGTCCATATACAGAACCCTACCATCTGATTTCTTTTTACCCTCTATGGAGGCCAACAGCTCTTTGTTTGCTCGGGTGATTCGATCATCCGGATCGTGTAGTACATAAAGCGGCCTTCAGTGCGTCGGCGCCTTAGTCTTATCGGGGTTGGCTGCAGTTGCTTGCACGCACTGCTCTCGCTAACCTTCCATAATGCCACTCTTCTGCTCAACTCGGCGGTACATAAGCTAGTAAGAGCGAACCTCAACGAGTTCACTTTTCCTCTGAAGAAAGATTTCGATTCGAATTTCATTATTTACTAAGTCCTTAAGGAGCTGGAAGTTTCGAGGCTTGCTGAACAAAACATTATTCGCAAAAATAAATCGGTAGAATCGTAAAGTTATAATAAAAACAAAGTAATTAATTTAGTTTATTATCTTCGGTCATTGGAGTATAGTGTGCATAATTTTCTGTCGATAAGTCAGTTAGGGGTGACACTGTCACCTTGGCGTACCCTGTAAAACACGTCGGAATAGAGGAGTGTGTCGGTGTGTGCGTGCTAGTGTCGACTTCGCTTATGTAACGTGTTGGTTCAGGTGGAATTATGCAAGGTGCTGTGTGTGACCGCGTTAGCCATTTTATTGTTCTCTATGATTCATTTGTAGCGCTCCAGAACCATGTCGTTCTATGATTAAATCAATGCCTTGTGTATGGGATGTACGCTTGCCGGATGTTGGCACAAGACCACAAGCTCTAAGCTTCAAACGCTTGAATGCCATCAACATGCCTGTGAATGTGTATGTTGCGGATAGGAAACCAAGGCAAGTTGTATAAAACGAAGGAAGCGTAAATGTTGGCCAAGATGGTGAATGTTAAAAATCCATACCTAAGAGAACAAACCTATGTAATAATAAAAGTCAAATGTTTTTAACTTAGGTAATCGATTAGTTACAAAATATGATGTTTTTATTTATATAAGCATATAACACATCCGTACGGAGTTAGTGGGCGCAAGTTAATAATAAATAGATGTAATTTAGCTCTGTGTCAAGACCGACACTGATCAGAATGGGCGACAACCGTACGTAAGCAACACCTGTACGTTCATATTTTTAAAAGTTTTACGAGTTCACCGCCGTCCACCGACAACCGCACCACAATTCGCGCTTTTAGCGGGATAATTTTAAGGGCCTCCGATACCCAAAATCGTTCATGGAAACACAGTACTAATAATGTTTTACGCTGGTATTCTGTGAGGCCGTGGTTTCATTTCGGATGAGCCGGACAAACTAGTGCGCCATCGTGCTTCTCCAATGGGCATTCATTTTATGATAACGTAATACGTTCCACGATACACTAAATATTTACTTCGCTACCAAAAAGGTAGGTTATGGGCTTCAAAAATCACTATTACATAATATTAAGTCTAACGGTCTACCGGTTTGTATGCGTTCTAGCATAAAACAAAGATACGGGCGATGTTTTGAGACATTTCCTTTTAATAGCATACAAAGCTTTCATTCGTCTGGTTTCGTTCTTTTGTTCGGTTCATTCCTTTCTAATAGTTCAGAAATAATTGCCTTTGTTCGATATTTCTAGTGTATCGGAAGGATTTATGACGCATACAATGTTTTAGAGTTCTGAAAGTAAAAGTTTATTTCACTACAAATTTATTGCTGTTAAACAAATGCTAAGATCGTATTGTAAAAAAGCGGAATTGTTCCTTGAAGCGAAATTTTTACAATACATAATATAATACATAGTACCATTTGAAGGTTGATGCAATGCTCTACTACGTTTCACTAGCCCTAGACATGTACATTTTATAAAATCGATGTTTTGATAATACGTCAAAAGCATAAGTAAAGGCACAGGTGTGTTTAGATTACACACCTTAAATAAATTGGAATGTTGTCCTAAGTACTAATATTATAATTATGCGAAAGTTTATAAGTAGGAGAGCCATGCTGAAGCACATTGTGCTGGCTCATCCGAAGCGATACCACCATGAGCAGTTTTGTTTTCTTACCATATAGGAAACCTACCTGCTCCCTTGTCCACTATATCACAAAAATAAATAAAAAATACAATTTTATAGTTTTTATTGCGATTTAAAAGTTTCTACCTACATCTTAATTATTATAATACATTTCAATTGTAATTGAGCTGCACAACTCCAGTTCTTAGAATGCATTCCTGTAATTTGTCGATGGGCGGCGGTGATCTCTTAATATAACATGTACCATAAAAAATGATTGTAGGTACAAAGGATTCATGCTTAGATCCACAAAAACCACTAGCGACATACCATTCGCACATCAACGGATTGAAATTATGTTTTTGCAGTTTATTAATTTTATTGTTTAATCCATGCTTAGAGCTCTCTGATCTTCTGTTGTGTCGACGGACAGCTGTCCCTTTTCACCAAGTGAAAGTTTGTGTGTTTTTATTTGTATAAGGTAAGTGAAAACCACCGCCCATGGACAACCGCGCCACAGTCCGCGCTTTGGTTATACTGCCGGATTTTCACGCTGCTTAAGCAGAATTTTGAAATGCCTCATCATCATTCACTTAGCGAAACACAGTAGTACTGTTACAAGTAAAACTTATATTCCACGCTGAATGTTCTCCGGATGATCATAGCTATCACAATAGCTAACAACAAGCTGATAGCCTCTCGAGAGGATAATAACATAAACTCATATGGTAGGGTTCTGAGTAGGGACCGCGACAATAACCGCCTCCACCGAATACGGAGGCGAGGACCTATCTACGTCGCCAGACTCACCCCGGTGAGCTTTCGACCGGCTGCTCAGGCGGCCAATGCCTCTGAGGGCCCAAGCCAAGGTTCGTGTCTCGCAGGAGATGCCCTTGCGCTAGTCGCGGCTAAAAATCAATTCACGGCGAGCCCCAAAAGACTGTGTGAAGATGTGATGGCTGTATGGCCGGCAGCAAATAGCCCTTCCAAAAGTAAAGCTGAATGTTCTGTGAGCCGGTGCCGTCAATACAAACGCGCCGGCCCAATTTTTGTTGTTGGTTTCTCTTTTAGGCATGGACCATGTTAATTATTTGGAATCGAACTACAAATCGTACAAATCCCAAGCGATAGTACTGGTTAAGAACGTAGGTACTTTGTAGTCTGTACAATATTTAAATTTACTGAGTGTTTGATAGAGAGATAAGATTGTAGGTACTCAGTGCATTGATTCTGCTTATGAAGGCTCGACCTGTACGTGAATAGAGCGAATGCGTCGTGCAGCGCGGAGTTCAATCGCAACACAATGTTCAATAATTGTTATGGAGACGGTCGGTGCGGACGGCGAAGGCGACCTTGGCATTGAGTGGCTGGCGAGCGCGGCCGTGACGTCACAGCCCACTGGCTGACACGCTCAACACAACTATCGCACAGGTACGCTGAACGAGCCGTTCATACAACTACTATTATAAGCGCGATTTTGCCAGTATGGATGCATTTTTGTTTCTCGCTCACCCGTGAGAGAGCCATGCTGAACCAAATGTGGACGCAATAATTGGGCCGGCTCGTCCGATGTGGCACCACGGGCTTCAAAATACTCTATGTCCAACGGTACTTGTATTGTGTATCGCTGCGTGAGTGAGGATATCGGAGGTCATTTAAAATGCCGCTTAAGTGGCGTAAAAAGCTGGCAACACAAGCAATACGCGGAGTGTGGCGCGGTTGTCCAAGGGCGGCGGAGTTCTCTTACCATTTAGGAGAGCCACGTGCTCCGTTGTGCCATGGCATGGGGAAAGTAAAAATGCATATCATTTATTGAGATGGCTCTTTAGATACGGCGAGACACCGTTCGGTCAGTCTTCTCACGGTTCCCCTTAGAAACACATTTCTCTTCGTAAGTTTGCTATTCATCAGCACCAACTGGGCTATTCTTCGCTTCTGTATGTCTATTGTCTCGGCCTGCTTCACTATTATTATTTTTGCCTGATGTAGTGGTATTTGTGACTCGGTGTTCGTTTCTGTCGAGTTTGAGACGTGAATTGGACAAATCTCGGACTCCTCCGAAGGAATTTTTATGACCGTTTCATCGGCTTTCTGGAAATGTATTTAATAAAAGAGAAAATCTTAAATAATGTCTTGACTAATGGCTAGTTAAATTCTGGAAATGTTTAGGCCTATGTCCAGCAGCGGACTTGATAGGATGATGATTATAGATAACTTTTGCTTTAGACGTTTCGCTTCGGATATAACTTTAATTCATAAATACAAAGACATTCTGTTTTAAACTCGAAACACTACTACGAAAAACGTCACTAACAAAAAGTCCCGCTTAAATGGCGTAAAAAGCCGTCAACACAACTAATGCGCGGACAGTGGCGCGTTTGTTCATGGTCGGCGGAGTTGTCTTACGATATAGGCGACCCACCTGCTCCGTTGTCCGCTATAGCATAAAAAAATGAATTCTAAAATCTAGGAGAGCTCGATGAACATCGATGTTCGATGATCGTCGATGTTGAAAGCAAAAACATCGATGTTGCTATATGAAAAATATCGTAACGGGATTTTGATTACGATTACGATTGAACGATGTTTTTAGAACATCGGACTTTCCTACCGCTGGCGCGAAACTCACAGCAAAATACCAAAAGTGTTTTTTGCTGGCTTCGTATTCAGCGCGGGTATACAAATGTAATACCAATATCAATTGTAGGTACTTACGTAGGCTTCTGTGGTCGCTTCATCGGGATTGTATGCGGGATTGTCCTTAAACGATTTAATTAAATTGTATATTAAAATGGAGTTTTCTGTTTTCGTTATTTGTGCGCATCATCATCATCATCATCATCAACCTATTCAAGTCCACTGCTGAACCTAGGCCTCCACCAAAGACGCCCATCTGTTGCGATTTAACCCCCCATTTGTGCGCATATCATCAGGTAAACATATTTGTACTTACGGGCATTCCTTTTTGAATATTGGCACTGGATATTGGTGATGTCTCTTCAGACACGTTGTACATTTTAGCAGCTTTGGATTTTTCGAAGAGAATCTCCGATTTTGGTGTTGTCTCTTCAGACACGTTGTAAATTTTAACAGCTTTGGATTTTCCGAAGAGAATCTGCGATTTAGTTAGAAAATGTTAAACGTATCTTACAAACATTAAGTAGACGCTATTATTGAATTTTTCTATATAAATATTTTCAATGATCTAAATTCCGCTTCAACACAATAATATACTCACAAATTCCCGAATGGAAGGAGTAAATTCTGCTGTTGCTTCGGCAGGCATGCATTCGACATTCGCCTACAATAATACGATAAAATTTAAAAACTTAAGGGATTTTGTGCAGCAGGAACATGCTGTGTAACAATTAAAAAACATTTTTGTTTTGCGTAATTTAATTTCACAGTAAGCAAAGCAAATCGATAACTATTGAAATCTATTATAATAAGATCAGATAATGCCACTTTAATGTAACATCAGTTTATTCTACAAACAAAAGGAGACAAGAGTCCATGAATTATTTGCTTTAAATATATATTTTTTAAAGAAAACGGAGAAAAACGAGCAGAAGGATCACGTAGAATGATGGATTTCGGCTGCAAGTATTACCTCGTGATAAATGCGATAGAAGATCCTGAAGGAACCAAAATCATTTTTTTATATTTATAGTAGACCCGGAAGACGTTGTCCTGCCCGGTGTGCAACCTACCGGTTCCAATTATTAACCATAAATAATAAATGAGCACACTAAACCAGAAAAACAGATACACTACATACTACCCTCCATTATTATATTCGGATAAAAGCTTGTCCTTTTCTGATTCTAAGCTACCTATTCACCGATTTTCAGTCATGTCAGTTCAACCGTTCTTGAGTTATAAGTAGTGTAATTAACACGGCTTTATTTTTCATATATTTAACTAAACAATACCTAATGTTTGATTATTTCACGAAAGACTTGGCCGTATGGGTTCGTCGCCTTTGCCTTCCCCTCACGGGGATAAATGAAATAAAATTAAGATTGATTAAATAGTTGGTTGCCAAATCTAATTA
This sequence comes from Delias oraia, assembly GCA_018230265.1. Taxonomy (NCBI): domain Eukaryota; kingdom Metazoa; phylum Arthropoda; class Insecta; order Lepidoptera; family Pieridae; genus Delias; species Delias oraia. The sequence goes on along the minus strand of DWCF01000615.1, from coordinate 34,555 downwards.
AGTTTAATTCATAGTATATAATTAGTGGTCGGCTTAAAAAACTTAATTTTAGCTAACTTCAGTTGTTAATTTAATCTGTTTGAACGCAGTCATAATATTATAAGATCTGACAATCAACTATTTAATAAGATTAAATGCGAATTTGAAGTTTTAAGGGTTTTCTTGGAAATTATTCAAATATTTCTCATGTTTTTAAACCTTCCCTAGACCTCCACGAACATTTCAAGACCAAGTTAAGATAAATCCGTTCAGCCGTTCTCGAATTTTAGCGAGACTAACGAACAGAAATTCATTTTTATATATAGTACAGGTATATAATATAAATTGCCACCTAGCAACACTTTTGCGGATTTTTGGGTAGAATAAAAAATAAATAAATAGTGGTTGGTAGGTAGAGGGGTGAAAAATTAAGAATAATATGATTTTTTTTTTGTACGATAAAAATTTAACTTTTGTAAACAAAAATTTAAGTAAAGTTTTTAATTGGCAATTAAAAAATAGAAGTTGATTGTAGAGGGGTGAAAATTTGGGATTGCATGTATTTCTATATGCTGTACCATAAAAAATTGAAAACAATTTTTTTTTTTTCGAAAAAATAATATAAAAAAGAATGTGTGGTCGCTACCCACGTTAGAAGTGAAACTTATTTGGCTACTGATAAGGTCGAGAAAGGGTAATTTTAAATAAAAAGAAGAAGCTGTAGTTACAAATACATTTGCAGAAGTGTCCAAGGTCAAATGAGCGTCGTCGAATCTTGAAGTCGATGGTTGAACGTCTATTCTGAAATCTGTGTTCAATTGTTGGCTAGATAGAGGTGGTGGCATTACTCTCAAATTTTCTCGAATTTCCCCAATTTCACTGATATTGTTCAAAAGGCCGCTAGATTTAGGTCGTAATTTTTTGGCGTGCTTTATATACAAAACAACGTTCGCGGGTAGTTTTTGCCGGCGGTTTGGGCGGCTTATTTGTTAGAGTAGATTCTTAGAGTTTGCTTGTAGAGAGGTGAAAATTTGGGATTGTATGTCTTTCTATATGCTATAGCATAAAACAATAATATAAAATTTCACGAAAACCGGTGGAGCCATTCCGGAGGAGTATAATTACAAACACCGTAACAGGAGAACTTTATTTATTCGATTAGAACTTGTATACTCACAATGAAATTGTTAATATACAACATGACCAGTTTAGAAGATATATAAATCCAAAACGTGGTCTCCGATTACTACCTCACGGCGTTTTTTGTAATCTGATCCTCTCAGACCTGGGCATTTACCTCCATTAAAAGCGTCTCATTGTTCAGCTCTGAGCAATATATTTTTTATTTTAAAATATTATTCAGTGAGAGACGCAAAGAGACGAAACATCTGAGTATTTTTGGCGCAGTAAATATGACCCAACAGGCACACCTTATAATATATATGGCTGTCTATAATGATTTCCTCTTAATTCTGGCAATACTTACTGGTAAGTTCAGAGTTGGAATTGCTATTTTGTTCAAAAACATCCGATTTCCATTTGGAGTTTTCTCGAACAAGTATGGTTCGAAATGATTGGAACAAATAGTTTGATAACGATTCGGAATCCAATTTGGACCTCGCGCTGTCGCCTTAATCCAAAGATTTTTAAGATTCGGTTCATCGGGATATCTAAAACGCAACATACATGTTTCGTAATGTAATTTTCAAGTAGCGCGGTCTGTATGAGAAAAGAATGACACTGTGTGACAAGTGACACGCGCCATTTTAACAAACTACGCGTAAGATATTGAAAGGATTGTTTCACTACGCTGAAAGAATACGTATAGCCTCTAAGAGTCCAGATCTGTACACGCCGGGATCGAGTGGAATAATGCAAATAATACGCCAATGTGATGGCTGCTAATTTCATTTTTTTTAAAGATCGCTCGTAAAGTAAAACTCCGTAGACTAACTCTCTGACGATGATATTCTGTAGGTATTCAATCAATATGTGTCTCCTGTACTAGGTGTCTTATATAGTAGACGATTTTTATACGCTATAGCTGAGAACGCTGTGAGTCGCTGCCGGTTCAAAGTATCGATATTACGGCCTGGAATAAATGTTTGCTTCAAACTTACCGGTGATAGCTAATATTGGATTGTAATTTAGAGTTAGATAGCATATTTCTTCTTTTCTGACACGATAATATGGTGCATTTAGGCATTTTTAAGGTCTACTTCCACGCAGCAAGCGGCTCTCTAGCTCGGCGGCCGAAGCGAAACTGAACCGACTCGCGGCAACTGGACAAAGTCACAACGCGAAGCAAGACGCCTGTCACTACTTTGACAACGACTAGACATATATTTTTTTTAATGGCAATTTGCTGCCGGCCATCATCATCAGATCAGATCAGATCACAGTCATCAGATCTTCACACGGCCTTTAATTAGTAATATTAATTTTTTCATTTGATTTTTTTTATTGTATAGCGGATAACGGAGCAGGTGGGTCTTCTATATGGTAAGAGAACACCGCCGCCCATGAACAACCACTGTCCGCACATTGATTGTGTTGCTGGCTTTTTACGCCACTTAAGCATAATTTTTAAGGGCCTCCGATATCCTCAATCACTGCAAAACATAGTAACGTTTCACGCTGAGTACTCTGTGGGTCCGTTGTGTCACTTCGGACGAGCCGGCCTAATTAGTGCATCAGCATATGCTTCAGCATGGCTCTCCTACAGTTTAAAATTTTTATCATGAAAGATAAAGCAATATTCAATACATAACAATGACACAGCCGTCTACCCGCAACTGCACTGGTTCGGCAGCATCGCGTAACTTGAAGCACCGAAATATATCTTTGTCTATATTTTGGTCACTAAAGCTTTTATTTTTTTTTTTTTTAATTTAGAAAAGTGCTAATTTTGAATTCTGAAACGGTTATATAAAACGATACTTCTACTGTTTCGCTTAGCGAGCGAAGATATTGGAAACCCTTAAAAATTTGGAAAGCCGGCAACACAACCAACCCGCGTACTTGAGCGGTTGACTACGGGCGGCGATGTTGTCTTACCATATAGAAGACTCATCTGTTCCGCTGTCCGCTTTACTATAAAAAATACCACTTGATATTTGCCGTCTGTCGCCAACCCTTAAAGCCGTGGGCGTGACCACTTCACGCAGAATAAATGATATGCTTTAATAATCATGCAACTAAATGAGTGCATGTTCTGCGATCACCAACTGTCAAGCTTGGTGATTAAGGCAAAAGAACCCCCCATTAGTAAGTTGAATTGGCAATGGGCTGGCCACATCGCTCGACGAACCGACAATCGACGGGGAAGAAAGGTTCTCGAGTGGCGACCGCGTACCGGAAAGCGCAGAGTGGGCCGTCCCGCCACACGATGTAAAGACGATCTCATGAAGATCGCGACCAACCGCTGGATCCAGATCGGTCAATATCCTAATAGGCCGGCGGCTTTCGGTAGGCTTATGTCCATCATTGGAGTTGATAGGCTGATGATGATGATGATGCAACTAGAGACATTTAATGCTACATTTGCACAAAGCATACCAGGTGACGGTAGTCGTGGGACGCCTTTTTGTTTTCATGTTGTGCTCATTATATCGTGATATTAATAGTACCGATTTGTAGTACTTATTGAGAAGGAGAGAAAGACTATATTCGCCTGTAAACAATTATATGAGGATTATACTTGCTTCTTATTATTGCAAAGTGAAAAGGGTGCTCCATCACAAGTGAAGTGACGGCTTTCAGTGCACAATATTCAATAGCAGTAAAGTTAATACCACTAAATTTAAAAGAGCGAGAAGAAAACTCTTCTTGCCTCCCTATCTCCAAACGTCACGGTGATCCGATTGCCAAGTGACGTCACGGGCTTGACATCAATCAATCACCGGTTGCCAAAGCGTGAGTCGCACCGTTTTGTTCATAGCTGGCGTGAAGCCATCCGTGCAGGGGCGAATGCCTTCGTTATATCCACGTTATGTACTAATACATATTTTCTATATTGTCTTATAATAGTATTTATTATTTAACAATAAAATTTTACCAAAAAAGAGCGTACCTATCTCCTAAAGGCCGGTGACAAAGAGTTAGTTACTTTGTTCCTATTGACACGACCTCGTGTGGGTAGGCTGTATTTGGAAGAGCCGCATTATCGGCTCAGCTGGCTTTGGCCTTGCGGTAAAACTACATTTGTTTATCACGTGCTAATGTCACATAAGGTGCGAAATCACGTAACCTTCCTAGAAGGTCGTGGCTTTGAATTCCTGGGAAACAGTTTTGCTTGGACTCAAGGTTTATAAGTGATTGTCTGAAGAAGAAATGTTAATAACATGTATTCCTATGGTACAGCGGGCAACAGAGCGGTGCCCGGATTGTAAGAGATCATCACCGACCAGGAATCCGACCATCTATAACCGCGTCAAAATCTTCGCTTTAGTTGGGTTGCCGGCTTTTTACACTGCTTGACCGATTTATATATAAATAATAAGCTGTTATTATTTGTAATATATATAAAAAAACAAATAATTGAAAATTTACTTTCGGACAAGGGATCGAACGCGATAGGTGGACGCGAAGCGTGGTTGACCTCTAAGGCTACTCAGCCAGCTCTCTGCACGCGGGACCTATCCGTGATCGATAAACTGCTGACGGCCATAAATTACGAATGCACTTTCAGAAAACGTGACTCCGTTTATCTCGGGCGTTACGTAAGTGGATAATGAATGCTATTATCGCCGCTGGCGTTCGCACTGTCGAGCCTCGTGTTAGATGCCGCGGAACGACGCGTGGGTACCTACAGAATCCGCTCACTGACTACTGCGATTAAACTCAACGAAGAAAGCATAACTTTCAAGCCCTCTTACGGTATTGCAAGTCTGTTGTACCTAATAGCCTCGAGTTTGTAATGCTTTGATTGGTTTTAGTTTTTGTGCAAAGTTGAAAACAATAAAGTAATTAATTAAATTATTTATATACTTTTAAAGAATTTGGTATTTAATTAATATATTAATTTATTTGACATATTAATTGAAGTGGAGGTTATGTTGTTGTATGTATTTGATAAATAAAACTTTATTTCAGAGAAACAAAGAAACAAGAAACAATTTTATTTTCACACACTAAAATCTAAATATAGCTTTAAGAAAGTGTCTAATATAAGTATCACATAGAGTAAATGTTTCAGACGCAGGAACAATTTGTTTTTAGTATTTTCCCTAAGAGTCAGCGTTCAAACCTTCCCTGAATTTGCGCAAATATTTTTAAATCTAAAAAGCTAAAAGGAGTCAATCATTATCGAGTTGGAGAGATGAACGAACAACCGTTCATTTTATGTATGTTTAGGTTTATAATATACATTAGTTAAAATCTGAGCGTTATGACAGTGTATCTAACAATGGATTTTATTAGTCAGTCTGTGGTTAACGTCATCTTTTAGGTATTGAAGTATTCTCGAGAACTCTACGTTGATTCACAGGGCACACTAGAGCGGCTGACTCGACTGTGGCATATCTGTGGTCACGTGAAGTAGCGTCGCATGAGCAGCGACTGCGCTGAGGTCATGGGCCATACGAGACGCCGCAAAGTTCTCGATAGTAATAATTACAAAATAAAGTAATTATGTACTTTATTCTGTAAAATAATAGATACAGAATAAAGTACATAATTTGGGACTATTCAGATGGGAAAACTCTGTTTTGATGGCCAGTACTTCCTTGTACACGAAATGCGTACCTATGTTGCATTAATTCTGTTGTAAATTTGAGTTGAGTCGTGTTGTGATGGGGACGTTTCTCACTTGTTTTTATTTTTTATTTTATAGCGGACAACGGAGCAGGTCTCCTATATGGTAAGAGAACACCGCCGCCCATGAACAACCGCGCCACAGTCCGCGCATGATTGTGTTGTTGGCTTTCAATGCCGCTTAAGGCACTTTTAAGGGCCTCCGATATCCTCACTCACTCTGCGAAACACAGTACAAGTACCGTATCGCTTGAGATTTGGTCGTTAATAGGAAAACTGGATTGTAAATTTCTCCTGGATAAATGTTACACTTCTTATAGGATTGCCTCATTATTTGTTAGCATTAACGAAGCTCATTAATGCGTGATTAAAACCGTAATCCTTGACCACAGATCATAGACTAGGGTTAATCAGCACAACTCGGTGAAGCGAATGATTTGTCGGTCGTTGTAACCAATTGAAGCAACGGTGATGATAAAAGAACCGCGCGCGGTCGCAAACACCCTCAGTTCGTTGCATACTTCATCATAACGTCTATGACCGTGTTCTACCTTACAAATATGTGTACATTATATTAATTTCTATATATTTTTATATAATAAGTTAAGATTGATTTGTACGAAAAATATGACGGTAGTATTTTGATTCGCGTTCTCTCACCCTCAAAATGTAATCTAAATATAACAAAGACTCCAACACTAGCTAAGGTCCACGGCCTGGAGGCGTCACCTGAGTCACCGAGCAGGCAGACCCAGTAAAAACAAAGAGAAAAGCGGAGCAGGCTGTCTATATTAAAAGAAAGCCACTACCTATAATTGAGCTTGCCAAAATCCCCGCTTTCTCTGTGTTGCTAGTTCTATACGCCGCGTAAGCGCTATAATTTTAAGGGCCACATTCATTCAGTTAAACACAAAACGACGACCGTTTCACGCTGAGTATTCTGTGAGCCCGTGGTATTACTTGCGTGACCATATGCTTCAGCACGTCTTTACCACGGATGAGACTATAGTCGAGAAAGGGTAATTTTAAATAAAAAGATGAATCTGTAGTTACAAATACATTTGCAGAAGTGTCCAAGGTCAAATGAGCGTCGTCGAATCTTGAAGTCGATGGTTGAACGTCTATTCTGAAATCTGTGTTCAATTGTTGGCTAGATAGAGGTGGTGGCATTACTCTCAAATTTTCTCGAATTTCCCCAATTTCACTGATATTGTTCAAAAGGCCGCTAGATTTAGGCCGTAATTTTTTTTGGCGTGCTCTATATTGACGACAACGTTCGCGGTTAATTTTTGCCGGCGGTTTGGGCGGCTTATTTGCGCGTCTTCGATCACGATAATCTTTTGCTCGTTCTGCCCCTGTCTTCGCCATAATTATTTTAATTTACTCAAAAGTCATTGACACAATCCACTTCATTTCACTACCACTTGATCACACAATTTTTTTCAACCACTATTCAAATAGCACTGCTTAAAAACAAGCCTAAGCGCAACTGCTGCAACATAAAACGACGTCACTCGCTTGGCTTTCTCACAGAATACGGTGACAGTGGCGAGGGAATAATATTATTAAATTGTACGTGCACCTGCCAGCGACACAAAAGCGAGTAACGCACTGGTCTTGCTCCCCACATTTAACAGTTAGAAGTGGGAAGATACAATGCAGCTGCCGGCGACTCGAAACTGAATCACGCGCTAGCCTTACTTTCCAAACTCAGCCGTTCGTAGTGGGGATATATGACGCAGCTGCCAGCGACACGAAACTGAGTAACGCTCTGGTCTTACTCTTCGCACTTAGCAGTTAGTAGTGGGGATACAGGGAACAACCGGCTAAGTGTTGTAGGTACCTACCTGTGACAGGATCGATCAATATCCATCTCGTGCTGTCGTGTCAAGGTCCGTTCGCATGCGACTTGGAATCACTCGGTTCTCTTGACATTTACACTGTAATTGTAATGGTTGTTCAGTGATCGTGCGTTCAGTACTCGTGGCATTAATAGGTATCTAATGACCTCTACAATCTAAACAGTTTTAGGTGACGACATTTTCAAGAGTCAAAGATTCGCACGGGACCACATAAATACCGACTCCTAAAAATGAAATCTACAGACAGTTCACTCTCAAATTTGAGAAGCAGTAAGAAACTCAGCCGAGTTTACTTATTTTATGCTATTTACAAACCCAGCCACTATCAAACCCTTCTAGAGACCGAATAAATTATAATTAAATTATAATTTGTCCGGACCGAGAGTCGAATCCGATACTTTTCGCTTCATGATGGACTTATAAAACAATTTAGCTACGAATTGCCATGAAATGACTATTAAAAGAGAGATGATACAGGTAAGAGAGGATGTAAAAGTAGAGAAGTACTTTTGAAATATCAGGACACAATACATTAACACTAACAGACCGTGTCTGCCTTCATTTGCCTTCATTTCCGCATACACCGATCAGGCCTAACGGCACGGGAGCCCTACAACTTTCTCTTACCGACATTTCGCTCGATACATATTTTCGTATTGTCGTTCGTACATATATAATGAAATCAACTTTTCCTCGAATATGCCGTCAAAAGAAAATTCTTCGCAATACATGAAGTACAGAATTTGGTTTGTGGCAAGTATTTTAGTCGATTAGAGAGATATTTAGTGACTAACCTACTCACTACTGCACAGAAATTAAATAATAATTTACACCCGTGGCAGAGCCATGCTGAAGCATATGCTGACGCACTAATTGGGCCGGCTCGTCTGAAGTGATATCACGGGCACACAGAATACTAAGCGTGAAATTGTACTTGTACTGTGTTTGGCAGAGTGAGTGAGGATATTGGAGATCCTTAAAAGTGCCGCTTAAGCGGCGTAAAGAGCCAAAACACAACCAATGTCCGGACTGTGGTGCTGTCCATGGGCGGCGGTGTTCTCTTACCATACCTGCTCCGTTGTTCGCTATATAATAAAAAAAAAGAAATCGTATTATGACACTACTTGTCCGATAAAAATAGCACAAAATGTATTGACTTAACGAAACTATTTACTCGACTAAATTTTTGGTTCAGACATATTTAACCATCAAATTACTCTCTACTCGACTAAAATACTAGCCTAATGCGACTAGCCGTTATGGGTACGAGTAGAGTGAAAAGGGCAGCGCTCGCCTATGTGGCCCACCACAAGTGGTGGGGAAGTATCAGTTTTCAGTGCCCTCCATGCACGTGCATGGAATAAAGTAGTGTATATTTAACTGTATATATAATCCGTTGGAGCAATTACAATGGCCGTATTGTTGGAATCCAATAAACGGCTTATCTCGAACGCACACAAAGGCTGCCCTACAAGTACCATTTGCATAGCATGGGCGGCGTAATAATAATCCCAGATAAGGCCGCATTATCTGCGCGTACGTGAAATGCCTAAGTTCAGCAAAGGGCGTCTCGTGTCGTGACGGCCCGCGACTCCTTGTCACGGCACGACGGGCGCACACGAAATGTCGAGCCGCGCGCGGCGTGGCAGTGCTGGGCACACGCGAGCGAGCGTTGTTTCTGCTTTCATTAACCGCGGATTTCATTTTGATATTTCTCTATTGGTGTAAAATAAAAGTTTATCAAAACCTCCATATATTTAGCAATAACGTCATCTGTTCTCGCACGCTCCCTTTCTCTCTCATCGTTCTCTCTCTTAGATTTAACATAATATGGTCACCGTATCTGAAAACATATTATGATGTCTTTTTTATAGTATAGCGGACATCCGAGCATGTGGGTCTCCTATATGGTAAGAGAATACCGCCGCCCATGGACAAACGCGCCACAGGCCGATATCCTCAATCACTCTACGAAACACAGTTGTGAGTGTCTGTGTCGGACGTGTCCAAAAAAAATCTTTAACTACGATTTATTAGGATCTGCTTATAATATATATCCCAAGACTTGGGAGATGCGTGCTGATCGCGCCGAATGTGTGTCAGTGCTTGATAAAGAAATGAGTCGTCGCGGCAGATGTGTCTGCGCTTTCTAGCGGTCGCGTGAGTCGATCGCCTGACTCCGGCCAATTGATCGCGCGACTCCCGCCACATGTAATCACCAGTTGCTGCTCTGGGCCGGTAATGCCTGAACTGTCTGTTAGAGTTGTGCCACACGGTTTTTACAGAAATCCTACAAGTTAAGCCGCTATTATATATTTTGTTTAAGTTGTTAGCGAAAAGTTTATAAGTCACCCGTCTCGATTTAAGTCTAACATTTCGAAGTGACAATCAGGCAAGCAGTGGTGGAGGGCGGAGAGAGACTGGACACAGATTACAACGATGAGATTGGCCTCCTTGGAGGAGCAAAAATATGTAATGTTAATACTTGTATGGAATTAAATATCATTATTTTCGAATTAAAAAGCGCATTAAAATCGTTCCACTAATTTGCTACGGCAGTGTAGACAAGCCATGTTTAAGATGCCGGTCTTTTTCATCATTACTAGAATGAGATCATTATTTGCCAAAACGAGAGGAGAAAGGAGGAGAAAGAGATTATATATTACATCTTAATACTGTGCGATTCATTATAAGAGAACGTTGCGCATATTTCTGTTACTACTGCCAAAAGTATAGTTTATTCTTTGAGAAGAACTAGTCCTGAGGACGAGCAATGTCAATGTATGGGGAAAGGAATTTTTTGTTATTATATATTTTTATTATTAAGATTTTAAGGAGATTTTAATATGTAACAGTAATAAATCGACAATCTTCAGGGGCGGTTTTATTTATTGTGAGTTGGGTGAAGAGCACATAACGTGGCTCCAGTTATGAATAGCGATCTAGCATTTGGACTAGTCGTAGCGCCGCGTGACTCATCGGCGTGCGAAGTCGTCGTTTCTGAACGACAGACTTCAGCCGCTAATGTGGTGCGGCACGCCACGGCACCCCACACGCGATCTCTTCCAACGTTCGTGCTGATTTCGTAACCATTAGTCAGACCAGAATCTAGCACTACGCTCTCCTGCGGCTTCTTCTCCTCCTTTTTCTAGGTCTACAACGGCAATCTTCATCATTGTTGGCTTAGTAGTTCAGACGTGTAAGCTTAACGGACAAAGCTACTTTCGCCTCTATAACAGTTGGGATTATGGTTCAGGGCATTTATAATATGTATAAACAATTTAATTTAAATCTGTTACTGATATCGACCGAAGCCGGAAATCCTATACGAAAATGTACTTTGTCGTTCAAATTGAGAGAAGCGATGTATTATAACTTATTGGCATTCGATAAGATGTTAATTCTCTCCTTTCTTTGGTTTCAGGTAACTAATTGCTGAAACATTGGAGCCTGGAGGTAGTTTACACTAGGTAAAACTTATTTTTTAAGGAGGGTACACCTCCGAATTTAATTACGGTTTTTCAATTTTAATAATTTGTGTACGCAATGTAGAAGTACATTGGTAGAAGCGTGTAAATAGGGTGAGTCTACAAGGATTTGTTTACACCGAGTTTGATTTACACCAGTGTCGGTTCTCGTATACCTTTAAGGCAGCTTCTTGTCTGTCGAGGAAGCTCTAACGTATTAGCAAGTGTGTAAATGGCATTCAACACAGGCTTGAGTGATTCTGCTAACACTTGCAAGTGCGTGAACGATGTCTGATCAACATTTATCGCTTAATATTGTGGAGGCCTATGTTCAGCAGTTGACGTCTTACGGCTGAAATGATGATTGTGACAATCTTTAATCTAATACAAACCTAATTAAATGATAGATATCCGTGGGTCATACAGCATACTTGTCTTCTTAAAATATACAATATGTAAAGAGAATTCTGCTAAACACAGGATATATTTAAAGGAAAATGTAATTTAACACTTGGGTTTTCCAAAAAGCCAGCCTTGTTATAATTTAACGTCGAACGTAGAAAGATTTTGAAACGAGGATGTCAATACCACTGAGTATCACGCGGTTTAACCGTTTCTAAAATAAAACCCTTGTGCTATTTTTTGTGAGGATTATTCCCTGTGTTTCATGAAAAACAATCATATTTTTAATACCATTTTATAATGAATGTTTTCAGCTGTCTCGATAGAGTTTTTGCATACTAGCCACGTATATGACGGATCAATTTTCTCCTGCCTCGTTTAACTCAGTCGGTTCAATAAGCTTTTAGTAATATTAATTTATTTTAAAACATTTCTTACATAGGTATCTACGAACATCACATTTTCTAGTTTGATAGTTTTTTAGATCTAATATTAATACTGACATACTAATAATAAATTCATAAACTCACACGTATTTCCAAACCAATACGCCTTAGGGGCCTTCAAAAACAGAGCGTATCTATATGTAAATGGCAATGCATCCAAGGTCCAGCATTGCCTCCCTGCTTTTATAATATATATATTATAATGTATATATATATATATACATATATATATATATATATATATATATATTATTGCAGTTTCTTGCTGTAACGTCTCTGGATTTCGCGGCGCGTGTCGCGTTCCCGCCGTGGCTCTTTATATTTGAGCTAAGTTTAGTTTAGCTCGCCACAGCACAGGGTCTTCGCTGTTTCTAAAGATTTCCTTCCTTGTTTTCATTGTATTTGTGAATGTCGAGATCACTACTGAGATATTTATTGAAATAATTATTTTAGAATTTTATTATTTTTTGTTAAATCCAGAGCAGTACCATGCTGAATCATATAGTGACGCACTAGTATGGCTGACTCGTCCGAAGTGATACCGCGGTCTCAGAACAGGGTGGAACAGTTTTTGTAATGTGTTTCACTGAGTGAGGCAGGAAAGGGTATAAAAAGCCGTCCACAACCAATGCCCGTATAATGATATGTTTGTCAATGGGCGGCGCTGTTCTCGTATCATAAAGTCACGCTTGCTACGTACCTCGCTACACATTAAAAAAATAAACGAACTGTTTATAATTCAAATTTATTATTTGAAATACATATAACAAAATCGAAATGAATCAGATGAATAATTAATAATTCAACGTGATGTAGACTTCATTGTAAACATATCTCTCTAAATAACTAATGTTTTTCCTTATTGTCTATTTTATTGTAGAATACCGTCAAGGCCGTTCAGAGCTACGTATTTTCGAATACAAGTGTAGCGCGAGCGCAGAGAACAGTGCGAAACGAATTCGCAGAATGTATGTGATGCGGTATCACGAGAATGAATGTATCGCAAACCCCTCGGCCGGTTGCCTCACAAAAACGTTGAGAAAGTGATATGGTACTGCTCGTGAGAACGTTCACACGGACCGCTTTTTGCCTCGCCTTGGCGTAGTGTGCATCAGGCCCGCGAGGGTAGACTCGATATTATTGAGAGCTCGATGCAAGCGAAGCGATTCATTAGGATATATACTTCAAAGGAGATGTGTAGGTGAAATGATGCCTTATAACAAGTAGTGGAGTGACGTTTTTCAGTGCTCACCTTTTTTTAATGCTGCAATTTAACCTAAGACACAAAAGAGATTGTTCTATGTTTAATTGGTTAGGCGCTGGCGTCATAGAATCTTAAATCTCGCCTGTTTCCAGTTCTATTGGCTACTATTGTCCTCTCAGTGTCGGTCATATTTGCCTACTGCGTGAGCTAGTAGTATTAAAGCATCAAATATAATTTTCCCATAGTAACTACATAAAAACAAAGAACACGATTGACCGTCGGCCCGTCCGTTCCCAATAGACGAACACTTAGCATGTCAGGCGGTGCGTTGTTTTCTATTGTCTCAGAAAAATCATTAGTTTCGTTTCGGTCATTAATTGGCGAGATTTTCCGGTCCGGCGGCCACGCACAATGGCCCCGGGAACGGTTCGAACAATCGTCCCGCGCAACACGTGGGAAACTGCACCGCGCTCCGCTGATTTTGCTGCTCCGGCTCAAGTAAATCCGGGTGCTTTGGAGGCTTTACGCACAGCTGAGCTGACTTATGAGAATGTTCTCCTCTCAAGTGTCAAAATTGTAGCTGAATATAAAAGAGGCATCCATTTCCATGAAGTAAGTAAGACCAGGTAACTGGTAAGCTGGTCTTCTATACCTTTTTACGCAACTTAAGCGGAATTTTTAAGGGCTTCCGATTTCCTCACTCACTCAGCGAAACAATTATAGAAGCGCCTTTTCAAGTACAACTACTATTTCACGCTGAGTATTCTGTAAGTCCATGGTATCACTTCGGACGAGTCGGGCCGATCAGTGCTTCCGCGTATGCTTCCGCATTAACTTTAACATGACACTGCCACGGGTGATATGCGTTTTCTCTAAGAATGATATGGCAAATGCGAGCCGAGAGAGGTAGGGCAGATGCACCGCGACGCGACACGTAATCAAATCGAAATGTCAAGGTGAAGGCGGCGAAAGGAAGCGCACGCCGAGCGCGACGTCACGGCCGCCATCTTGCATGCCGTGTGTAACCCGAGGTTTATTTGGGACGGCCGCGGCGCAATCAATCCGCGGATCTTCGCTCTTCATTCAGCGCCGCGCTAAATATAACCCGCGCCGTCTCACGTTCGGTTCGCGCATCACTCGACTCAATTCCTTCGCCTCGTTTCGCGTGTCCGCCTGTGCGTCTGTCTCGCACGATTGCCCTCAGCACGAAGCTGGCCCACTCTACTTGGGGCTTGGCTACAATAATTGGTATAAATATTGTGGAGAGCGAGGTAAATGAGCTGGATGCTCATCAAGGGTAAGTGGTTCTCCGCCCATGGACACACCTAGCCACCTGCTGGGTCGCGGATACGTTGCTGGCTATTTAAAGATAAGGTTTTTTTAAAAGTCTCCATATCGTACTGGTATGGAAATATCACTGCAGGCAGCTGATTCCAAGAGCCGTGGTTTGCGGCATAAAATGCCTTAAAAAACAGTTGTGGAATAACAAACGTGATGCGAATGAAACGATCTTCGATGACAAAACTTAGCATGTCTCGTAATAGTAAACATTTCTCGTAATAATGCAGTAGAGGATGCTGATAATAACGTCTTCTATTTCTCATATGAAAAAATATCAAATGAAATAATGATAAGTTTGTTCCTGAATGAATTGAGCGAGTCATCATGACGGCAACCGGCAGCGAGGTGTGTTAAGTATGCTTTAGTGGATTCCAATCTTTGTTTATTCTACAAATAGCTAAGATAAGGTGTGATAGCACCTTGAACTGACTTTTTGCGCGTGCAAATCGAGAGATTATAATGTTTGGTCAGTTTATATGGCAAAGATTATAAATTATTATGTTATAGTCCGCGTTAAAAGCGTTTTTTAAATTTATATATAAACACGCAAATGTATCGATCTATATCAAAATTTCTTAACAATATTTTAACATTATTGAGTTTTGAAAGATGCATAATAATTGAGGAGTATGTGGAATTGACTTTATTTCAAAAAGGCTTTATTGACTGAACAATACAAGATGCAAGCAAAAAGAGCAGCCCTCGGCCTCACCTTGTGAAGATTGTTTGTAGAGCGTCGGTTTTCAGCTAGTCACAACACTCAGACTACCAGTAGCAGTGATACAAGGCAATGTAGTTGGGAAAAAATAGATATTATAAGCGCCAGGCGACCTCACATCGGAGACGGGTTGCATGAAACAAGAAGCAATCGGTCAATAGCGTTTTAAAAATAGGCCGATTAATAACGCACGAGATAGAAGCATCAGCGCGCGGGGGCGTGATAGCGACTATTCTACTCGTACATGACATTCCGAAAGACAATCAGATAAGCGGAGCGACTGACGCAAACGATGCCAATCTTATCGCTCCGAGTGGATATTTTCAGTGCTCTCGATAGCGATGTGTTGTCATGAGGCTCTGTTGGACGAGTGGATCGCATCCTGGAACCCTCCGCCTGTCGATACAGTTACCCATAACGCGATTGGTACTTTTCAAGTGGTCGTTCTGTGCTCACCAGCTTTGCACGGTTACGCTTTAGACAAAGAAAGGTTAGTTACCCAGGTGAAAGCCACGCTGAAGCATATTCTTACGCACTATTTGAATCGACTCTTCCGGGGTGATACCAGGATCTCACAGAACACCCGTGTGAAACAGTACTTGTGCTATGTTTTCATGAGTAAGGTTTTCGGAGGCCAACTAAGTTACACAGCATAAGCGGTGTAAAAGCCGCCTGCACAACGGTGATCTCGCACAATTAGAGAACGCATTGCAGCATTGTCCGCTATTTAATAAAACATAGCTTATATAATAAACCATCTTTTCTCAGGTTTTGAATTCGTATACGATCTCTTACCTTAGCTGCTGAGACGTTCAGCAGTGGGCGTGTGAAGTAAATCTGTTCGGCTTGGATGCAAGCAATATCCGGCTGGACATGGGCTCCGATACGCGAGTGGAAAGTTTCTTCGGCGATACCTTATCTAGCACGCGCAGGCGTAGTGGCCGGTGCGACGCGGCTGTCGGCTCATGACACCGAAGACGTAATCAAATTAATATTGTTTACT
The DNA here is from genome assembly GCA_018230265.1 of Delias oraia. Taxonomy (NCBI): domain Eukaryota; kingdom Metazoa; phylum Arthropoda; class Insecta; order Lepidoptera; family Pieridae; genus Delias; species Delias oraia. The sequence continues at coordinate 18,379 of DWCF01000615.1, read as the reverse complement.
CACTCGATACAATTACTACTCTCGTGCAATGTATAGCTGCATCTCAGGCTGAGAGCTATTATACTTTTTGTGAGATGTTACGCGTGAGCAATCTTTATATCATAACCCAACACGTAGAAGGGGATGAAGACAAAGATGCATGGAAGCTTTCGCACAAGCACCAACAACACCAACATAAATAAACCAACTATTATAAATTTGGCGATAATAACATTAAACCCTATGAGTTTCTTGTTGGTTCGTCTCGTATATCTGCCAAACCAATGGTAGCTTTACTATTGTAAATTGACTTGCAAAAGTTCCCCCTATGGGGCCTATTTGAATAAATTATTGTTGAGTTTGAGTGAGAATGACGAGGCGATCAGAGTGACTAGAAAGAATCAGAGATATGAGATTAGTTGACCGATGATCGATGCTGGCACAATGGCGTAATCTTATTGACGACATGCAGGGCCATCCTTAATCTGATCCACTCGAGTCTTGTTATGGAATGATCGATGAAAAATGTTATAAACACGCATACGCGTTTATGATTAGGCTTGAGAGATAGACGTCTAAAGATACCCCCGCGATACAATATCGCCGCCACCAATCGATGTATCTGCGTAGGAGTCTCGCTGGCAAGCAACTGATACGTGATAAGGGCCGATAACGCGAACGCTACGCGATAATGCATTTATCATGCGCACAAATGGAAAACATCATTGATCCTTTGTTATAAATAATACAAAAAACATTGTGCCACAAACAAAAAAATCAGCGTTCGGCTGTTTGGGCCAGCATTGAAAAGTGTAAAAACAGAAAGAGGCGATGGCTGTAAACAACAAAAAATTAGGGTGTATGCAATCATTCATATGCAAATGGTTTTAGTCCTTCTTACGAACTTATTACGTACAAGCGTTACACTTAGTATGATAGACGAATCGTTTATACATATGGAAGTACGCAAATATCACATATACATATTGGGTTAGTGCTCAAAAGCCACAAGGCGTGAAAATAATGAAATAATAAAGTAAGGACCTCCAGGTTCTCGATAACCGATTCGCTTAGTCTCGCACAATGAAGCGAAATTGTAAATGAATTGCAATTTCAATATTACGTAACATATCATAAAATGTAGTGTTCTTGAAATAGCTGCTATCGGCAGTTGAAAGGTCGAAGGAAAGGAAACATAACCTAATGCTTCGACTGACTCCCAACGAACACACGGATTTGGGTCGTACGGCTAACAGCTTTGAGCTCACAATTGCTGGCTCGGTTGCCATTGATAACAGAGCGACGGCTCTATTGTAAACATACGAAACGATGTATGTAATCGTTTATTTAGAGTTTATAGTATGCAATGTCACTAACTGTTGTCATACTTATTACGCCTCTAGTTCACAATTAAAACGATAAAGTTTTTATCTCATTTGCTACAGTTTTAATTTAATTTCTCAAATAACTTTATTTGTTTACTAAAAAAGGAGGTTGACGTAATTTTAATGGTGTTCTTTAAATTCTTGTTGATATCAACTATGAATAATAAGCTGTGATTATCTTTTATTAATAGAAAACACTAAAAGGTTATATTACTAATATTTCAAACAATGTCTTAAAAATTCTGTCACTCTCTCGCCAAAATGTATTTGCTGTTGCAAAAACGAGACGTAACACGGCCAGAAAAGATCTGATTTCAGCAGAGTTTATAAGCGAGAAAGAGAAAACACTCGTCCAATTCTTTCGTGTAAGAACGAAACGGAATAACACGAAACAACATGCAATTAGTTTAATTATTTCAACTATGTGAATTATCTATGTCTATGTGTAGAATGTCCTAGGAGACTACTTCTTCAATCTAAGCATAAAATTAAATTATTTTACTACCTCCGTCGTGGATAGAAGGTCACGAGTGACCGTAAGAACGAATCTGAGAGTATTAATGTAAACTTGTTATTACTGAAGACAATTCTTCTTTCAGTGCCTCTCCACCCCTTGAGGTCGGTCGTCAAAAACATTAAAGCTATTAAAATAGCAAGAAATATACTGCACTATGTTTAAATAAAATTAATTTATCTTGTATAGTGTTAGATAAAATGATTTTTTTAAACTTTGACTCTGCATTGAATTATGTTATTATCGCATTGAAACATTTAAAAAAAGAAACAAGTGGAATTTATTTCCGTTCGTTTTGTGATAGAAGAGAATTGGCAAGCGAGGCGAGACGCTTGGGAGGAATCGCTCAGGAGCAGTCATTTGGACGCGGCTCGCGGCTTTTGTCATTCTGTTTTGTGAAGGTTCGCGTGCGTCGCAAATGAATGCACCGATAGCAGTTTCCTGCCCATTAGCATAACTGAATGTACAACGAGCGAGACGTGACATCACGCCTTATCTAACCCTCATGGATATCAGTGGCTCCAAGGGCACTCCGCACGTGCATCGTCTATGCGTTGCGGCGCGCAGTGGCGAAACGCGTTGGCCCGATCCATTTCATTCATCAAGCAGCTAAATGTCATATTTGAACAGTGAAGGCATCTGTGTTATCTGTTTTCCCGGGATGCGGCCGGGCTTCGGCTGCAGGCGCTAATTCATACAATTGTTTTTTTATCAATTTGTACAACAGTTGTTTTATTATATAGCATATGATATCAGATGGGTTGCGGCGCATACTTATCCGCATTTTAGTTGTGTTGCCGGATTTTCATATCGGTATCACTCCGAACGAGCTGGCCATTAATGTCTCTCAAGGGAGAGACATTTTATTTCTTTAATTTAATTTATTTTTACTGCATCATGTATGATTCTACTTCAACAACGAAAACTGTATCTTTATAAATCTATTATAGTTGTGGATACATGATAATGACGGTGTATATTTGCCATCACAGGACGAATTGCCTTAAACTTGCGATTACAATCGTCTTACTTAGATTTATTCAAAAACCATTTGCGTATTACATAAATACATAGGTACATAGAGCAGTAATATCCATAATAATTACATACAAGCTCGCTAGCGAAGCAATCGCGTGTACGTTCGGCATTCACCGGCCGGAGGCCACCTATGGGAGCTTCAGAAGTTCCAAATGAAATAACTGAACGTTGCACCGAACGGCTCTTCAATAATTCATGGGCCGAAGCCAATCTACGGCTCCCAGAGGCTGGCGTTGTCCTCGGCAGGGCTCGGCGCATGTTAATCCAGTGCATGCGATAAAACTCTAGTATAAAACTGTATAGTTTTTGCCTACAGTATTTAGTTATGGTGTTCATATGGGGATTTCACGTATAAGTTAGGTATTTTTTTTACACATTGGTGGGTATATCTGTGTCGGTGTCTATAGGCGCATGTGGACTTGATAGAGATTGTTACTCAGATCTTACGTATATATATAACCCTCCTTATATAGATAGAAATAGATTTCTTCTTACGTCGGAGGCTTTTCTTCTTGGCTTGATTGTCTTAAATATCGGTGATTTAGTTCTGTCTTTTGAAAAAATTTGTATATGTTAAAGAAATCTCAGTTTATGACTGCAGTTAGCCATGCTTATAAATGTGTGGCATGCCTGCGAGGCGGCATCTCGCCTCACAAAGACTCACTGTCTACCGAATAATGGGCCCCGTGTTCGCTCGACCTTCGAGAGCCGTCGTCGGAGGAATGTTTGCATTCTCTTATCACAATCAAATAGTTACGCGCCGCCATTATCACGCCTCGGAGCGAGTTTCCTTTGTTATGCGGTGATACGTGTAAGTATGTTGTGGCGATTTAGTAATGCACGCTCACATCTGCTCGAATTTAACCGTTTACGAAAAAAGGGGTGTGCGTATGTACTCGGTAAGGTCAGTGTGTTTGCTTCAAAAGTATTTCTGCGCGTGTTTTTTTGAAATTGACGAGATGAAAAAGTTTCTTCTAATTTCTCATCCATTTATTTTGTTGTGTGCGTGTGAGTTGTGTTGTTTTATGATTAATATCATAAGTTGTTACATATGTATCATTCATCATTATCAGCCTATTCAAGTCCACTGCTGGACATAGGCCTCCCCCATATACATATGCATATTAGTTATTAATATTAAATAGTAGAATTACTTTAAAATATATTTATTTTTAAAGTTAATACAGGAAAACTTCATAAAATAATACTTTATCCTCAACCAAACCACTAAAGCCATTTTTATTATATTTGCAATATGAAATAAAAAGCAGAGCGATTTAATCTATATGATCCATCTATATGATATATTCTATAAATATGTTCATACTATATGATCTAGTTTTGGCCTCGGCAGACGTCGCCCTGAACCAAAGCGACCTAGCGGATCCAATTGTGAATTTCCCTTCACTGCTCTGCTCCTATTGATTGAGTTTTAGGTGTGATTTACTGAAAAAGGATAAAGGTGCGTTTTTTTTGACGCCGAGTGTATAACCAGGCAAGAGTATGAAAAATAATTGTACTAAGTTTCATTAAAATACGTCAAGTAGTTCTCGTTTCTATAACGAATAATTTTATCCGATTTTAACTGTTTAAAATATATTTAATGTACAGAATTGACTTCTCTTTAGATTTATTGTAATGAAATGAAATGAAATATTTTATTCAATTACTTTATACTTTTTATTATAATAGCGGCGAATCGAGCGGGTGGGTCTCCTGATGGTAAGTAGTGGGTATAACCTTCGCCCATGGACAACGGTCATAATCCGGGTTTACCTATAGATTGTGTTGCCCCATTTCGCCGCTTAAGCAGTATTATTTCACGGGCTTTCGATATTCTCACTCATTCAGCAAAAACAAGACCAGTACTATTTCACGCTGGTACCTATTTGAGATATGATTTATGAATATAAAATTTGAAATTATGATTGTATGTTGTACCTACTGGTAAGTTTTAATTAAAAAAATACAAACATAATTTTAAAAAGAAGTAGCGCTCGGCTGTATGCCTTACGTGGCTGAGCGCCGATGCACAGCGCCCATGGGGGCTCCCCCTATATAACAAAGTAAGGTAATTAAAAACCACAAACAATGACCTAATACTAATTATTTATTGTATTTTTAAGTTGAATTATGTATTACATATTTTGAAAACTTATCAAACAAATGAAAAACAGGTAAACCACAAATGTTTAGGTAGTGTTTACCTACAGGAAAAATTATGGCGTTTGAAATGTATATGCAGTTTAAATAACTACGCAGTTGACTGAGGAAAATATACTTTACCCTGTGTTTGTTGGAAGTTTTTCCTATATATAACCAGCTCTGCGATTCGCGACATTTCGTTTTAAATTCTAATAACTCCATTGAACAGAGATGATTTTAAAACGGATCGCTGTAGTGTAACGATACTTAACTTAAAAGTAGGCTCTTAAATCTTGTGTCCCTCTCTCACAGAGCTGTAATATTATTTGCAAGAAAAAGACGACAAACTTTGAATTACGATCTCATTGAAGCTATCGTTTGATGATGTTAGGTGTGCATATTGAATCGCGGCCACGTAACTTCATATAGATCGACGGTGCTGCTATCGACCGCGGTAGTCTCCCCGACCCATAAACAGTTGAAAATTGAATGATAAAAGAATAATTATAAAACTCAAGGGCAGACACGTTTTAATAGCGTAAGGATGTCGCGCTTCCACCAAATGATTAGATATTTGTGTGTGTATGACACGGTTAGGCATAACTGAACACTAGATTATACAGCGCAAATAACCATAAACAGCCGGCAACGCATCCGCGGCCTAGCAAAGGCTGAGGATGTCAATGGGCGAAGGATCGCCTATTTGAAGTGAGCCTCCCTGTTTTCATAAAAGAAGATTAATTCGGTTTCCTTTGCTACTGAAGATAACTTAATACAAATTAATAAAAGGCTCCATTGCTTGTTAATAGGCTTATGTAGCCGAACGAAACATTATTTCCGGGATTCTAATTAAGCATATCTGAAGGTGACGCAGTTACGAGTAGTCATTGATGCACTGTTTATCAAACATTTCGCGGATATTTTTAAAGGATGAATAATTAGATGACAATATCTTCCATCCTCTGAAAACGGGGCCAAGGATTCTCCCAGGTAAACGTGCCCGTAACCCGGTTACGCGTTCTGGAGGTCAATATCTATACTACGTAGTATTATAAAGCGGAAGAGTTTGGCGCAGAAGCCTCTCGCTTCCAATTGAAAAGTATTATTCAGGGAAGGCTTGCCTGATATGTCGATATGTGTCATATACAACATATATTCAGACTAGTCAATTCGTTACTGCATAACTTTTTTATGGTCAACGGAGCAGATAGGTCTATATAATAAGAAAACACCGCCTTCCATAGACAACCGCGCCACATTCCGCGCATTGGTTGTGTTGCCGCCTTTTTACGCCATTTCAGCGGCATTTGTAGGGGCCTCCGAAATCATCACTCAGCGAAACACAGTAAAAGCACCGTTTTAAATACAACTACCATTTCAAGCAAAATATTCTGTGAGCCCATGCTATCACTTCAGACGAGCCGGCCCAATTAGTACGTCCGCATATGCTTCAGCATGGCTCTTCCACGGTTGGCGGCTTTCTTACATTACTATGTACCTTTGACTAATAGTAATATGTTTTTTATGTCTGATACTGTATAGATATGTACAGCGTGGACAATATTTGTAATCAGAATATATAAATATCAAAATATATCCCACGGCACGTAATAACTCAAAAAAATCATTTTAATACCATCTTTTTTCTTGAACAAAAATATCGCGTCACTCTAAGAACAATAAACAATTATGTATAAGGTTTTTGACATAAATATGTTAGTTTGTAATTGTCGTTACACAAAGATTTTTTATTTTATGCCATAAGAAACATTACGAAAACAAAGTCAGAATGTATCGACATACAGCATCTCTTTCAGGTTTCTTTGGAGAGAAATATGTGAAATACGCAGCATTTATTTAGGTGATCAGTAGTGAGTTGCAGCTGTCCTTTTCGGGTATATACCAAATGGTGGTATGAGAATAGAGATGGCACGACCTGAAGCTTACCCATAACAAACATTTTCTCCTCATACGACCCTTAAAGAGGAACACATTACGAGGCTGCCCCGAGCTGGCAGAGCCTCTCCCGGGCAAGCTAACCGGGCCAAGGATGTGCCCGGGGTCACGTCAGGGTATCGATCTCTGCTGATGCTGGCCTCGCCTCTAAACCTTTGCCACAGAATACACGATCACTTTACCCTCTTGTGCCAAACTCGTACTGATTTGGGCTTAATCGATTCTTTGTTATGCACGTCCATTTCGATTTATTGAAGGAAAGGTTCATATTTCTTTTTATTATAAATAAAAAAATACAATCCGGTACTAACGTTTTAATGTGAAAAGAGGTTTTTTTCTATCAAAAGTCATTTATTTATCACAGTATTCTACAATCACTTGACAACTGTCGTGATCTGTTTGGAACAGATGTTGACGTCAAAAAAATACATGTAATATGTTGGATGACACAGGAGCACATAACACACAATTTGATTTAGCTAGAAATAGAAAACGTTGAATATTATTTTTTTATTCTATGGCGGACAACGGAGCAGGTGCTTATGTAACCGGCAGTTATGTTTCATGAATACATAGCGCGTATCAAGTTTCCATCTTGCGACACACGATAAGTCAGCGGGGAGCCGGTCTCGTTGAGATTTGGGCCAAGGAGCCTTCTGCTATTGATCCATCTGATATCGCCCTCTCGACAAAGGTGCGCCTCTGTTCTACAACTTCCAAATCCTGCACTCTGCTTCTAAATAAGTTTCTACTTTATATTTGCTGCATGTTTTTAATTAGTTATGCTGGTTTCTGAAGGTCGCGGGCAACCGCTTGGTCCAGATCATTCAAGATCGTAATAGACGGGCGTCTTTGGGAGGGACCTATGTCCAGCAGTGGACTTGATGACTGTTTTCTGCAACTGGTGGTGGTGTTATCTGCAACTCCATCATCTGTGGTGGAGTTTAGGTACTGCCGATCGCAGCCTTCATAAGACCTACCATAGGTAGTACCATATTTAGCGTTGTAAAGTTAGCGAAATATCGTAAGCATATAATGACGCATTAAATAGGCCGGCTCGTCCGGAGTAATACCACGGGCTCACAGAATACTCAGCTAATACTTATGTAATCTTCTTAAAGTTAGTACATCTTTTCTTTCTTTGTAATATGTCGTTATACCCGATACTCGTGTCTTCGCTTAGTAACGGAAGAGCGTAGCAATCATAAAAGAAGCAATCTTGTCATGCCTTATGAGCGATAAATAATCAATGTATCAGCCAGTATCGGACTTCTGACCCAGGCGATATCAGTAAATTTACCACATACCTCTCATAACTGGTGCAAAACATTGGTTGAACGAACTGATAAAGAAATTTTATCACCCCAAACTATCAGATATTTAAGTTGCACAAGGCAACTATGTATACAGCACTATATTTAGGCATATCGCGTCGCTGAACAGCCCATCGCGGCTTGGCCTGCGCAGAAGAGGACTCCATGTTCTTTTTGCTTTCAGTTTGTTTATAAAGAACAGGAGGCTCATGGACACCTTTAGCTTCAATTGGGCTGTAGGAGCGTTGACTGGCTTTACGAATGTATGCTGCCTTTTGTAGGTCTCGCAAGTTTTTTTTTAATTTTTTATTGTACCTTTAACGGACAACGGAGCAGTTGGTTCTCCTATATGGTAAGAGAATACCGCTGCCCATCAACTTCCGCGCCACAATCGCATTGGTTGTGTTGCCGGCTTTTTTACGCCACTTAAGCGGCATTTTTAAGGGCCTCCGATATCCTCACTCAGCGAAAACACAGTAGAAGCACCGTTTCACGCTAAGTATTCAGTTAGTTGTTTTGATTTAGAAAGACCTCTACAGGCAACTATTTTGACAAAAGGAACAACAAAAGCTATGCGGCCCACCATTTACACACATCATGCAACACCCGTCTATTTGCGACGGCGGTTAAAGTTCAGGGCTGTTCCTATGATTAAATTCCTATAAGATCGCTGGGAATCAAGGTCACGATATGACAACACCGTGTGGAACGCAACAATGTTCGCCGCGAAGCAGCTGCCGCCACGCGGAGGGCTATGTCGGCCGGTTATGCATTGATTGTGGCCCCTGAATGTGGAACACCTGTGCGACATGTGCTGAAGGCTTGATTTTCTCACGGTGCCATCTGCATTGACTATTCCATCATTTTAATCAGATTATTTCTTCTAACTCCGACAAAGGATTTATATGTTCCGCGTTTCACAAAAGAAGGCCTCGGCCGAGCGGCCGAGGTTACCGACTTTGATGCCCGGTCTGAATAGAATTTATAATTTAATTTATAGATACTATTTGGTCTTGGGGCCTCACAGTGGAAAATCGAGTGGCTAACGCTGTCTTCCCCGTGGGAGCATTTGCTCCGGATGCCTGCATTGACGCATCCGGAGTGATACAACCAGCTCAAATCATACCAACGACAATAGTATTTGTAATGTGTGACGCTAACTAACACTAAAGGCCCAACAAATAAGCTTGCCAACAAGGTTGTGGAAGGCGGTCTTACCATCAGGTTCAGCCTGCCGAGTGCTCCATTATCTAAAACAAGAAAAATGGATCGATACGGGTTTGTATATGTCAAAGATAAAAGAATATCTTTATTCATGTCGCGAGCAGTGGATAAGCTTCACTGGGTTTCAATCCAATTCTGAGAAGAACAGACCAGAGGCTCAGTGTGCTCATCCCCATTGCAGTTAAATGCGTAATAAGTGTAGATTGTTGGGTGAGGCATTGGCAATTGTCACGAGCCTTAACAGGAGCAGGCGGGTGTCTACGGAATGGGCTGATGTCGCGCTCGCGAAGCAACGACCTATCGTAACGTGACGGGGGCGAGATGCACTCGGGGGTGACGTGGTGCGGCCGCTATCGACCCGAGCCGCTCCGTGCGCGCATGCGCCGCACCCACCCGGCTGCGCGGACAGACTCCTCAGCTGCCGAATCTCTTACAATGGGAGCCAGTGAACTCTCCGAGTACCCGATCTCCTGTAAGGCTAGAAATTTGTATATTAATAATTTATTGTATCTGTTGACATACGGCACGGAAACCTTGTCTCCCACCATCGGCCTCATCTCAAAGAACTAAGTCGCTCAGTGGAGACCACGGACTAGACAACGCTTCTAGACGCAGGTTGCCTCCGACAGTTATGAATGGAGATCCAAAGGGAGGCCTATGTCCGGCAGTGATAGACTCCTATTATATTACCTGATAGTGACCTCCTATATAAGTCCTACGACTGAAATAATGACTGATAATGATTTATTGTACGTTAAGGACAATAGCCATGTCCTGGCAGGCGTCAACCCTTTACCGTGCACATCATCAGCCAATAAATTAAACGAACCTTTTAAGAACGTTACTCTAAGGATTCACGAGCTCTTAGGCCAACTACGTGCGAGCGGTGGGCTGCTGCGATTTGCATTCCACGCTGCGTAGTCCTCGGCCCGTTTGGCTTCATGTCGTGAATTCAGATGAGGCGTGCTTTTCTGCTGAGCAATCACCGTTGCTTGCTTTTCATCTGCAGCCCACTATTGAATAGCCAGCTCTCATTTTTGACAGTTTAACATCGTCTGCCACAGAAAGAGAAAAATATACCTAGCTCTTATGATGTTTCTTTAATTTCATAAATTATTATTACAAACCCTTGACTCTAAGTTTACCCGAAACGCAAGAACACCATACCAGAGATGAAAAACTAGCGACTTGATTAGGATCTCATTCTCTCTTGCTGGTCATGTTTTTCATAAAACTACTTGTTGAGTTTTAACAGTCGATACTCGAGTATCTTCAAACAATAGATTTTACATTAAAAAACCTTCAAAAATAGGGAATCAAACGAGCAGGAGACTCATCTAGGATAACAGGTCCTCCGCCCGTGGACACGCCTAGTCCTTGTAGAGCCGCGGGTGAGTAACCGACCTCTTAGGGATAGAAACGCTCTTTTTTAAAATAGTAAACAATATTCCTCTATGAAGGCGTCGTGAAACCATATAGAGAAGCAGAGATCTACGGAAACACATCTCAGCAGCTGTGAAGCCAACGTGACTAAACTCGTCTGTTTAGTTAACATACACAGATGGACAATGGCCGTTGGTCATTGCGTCTAATCATGGTAGTTGATAGACCATGAAAAAGAGATTTGCTAATTTTCCAAAAAAATCTCCCACTATTTAAATAATAGAAAAAAATCAATACTACAAAACAATACAGTGTTTCCCACAAATAGGTAAATTTACGTGCCTGTCGAGTGAAGAGGTTCAGCACAAGCTTGTAAATGAGGTGTGCAGCGTGTCTTTAGTGAGCTTGCAAGAGGTTGATGATCCGGATTATAGTCGGTTTTTGAACATAAGTCAATATACTATGCTCATACAAGCACATAAATAGATTTCAAGCATTTGTAACAAGCTTTGAGCTTCTGGGTAAAATCGCAAGCATATAAATGTGGTATTACCAGCAGGCTAACCAGTAAAGCAGGAATGTCTGGAAATGAGTCGCTTTTTTTTCTGGTTTTTCTTTAAAATATTGTCGACTTCGAGACGTTATATGCCATTTGATACAACGTTAGACGTAGCTACAGGTTTAGCTATCCCAACTATTATTAATTAAATTCAAGGCTAGTTTCAAACAAAAAATATATCGTAAGACACACAAAACGGTTATAAAAGCACTTCCAATATCGATTCGGTCGCCGATGGCCACGCGATGTGTTACTAGGTGTCTAGAAAAGCTTTTTACATTTTGGAAACAGTCTTTCGCCCTAAAAACATAACATTTATTGCTTTGTTATTACCCGAGCGAGCTCCAGCCACACAGAGGCACTTATGTAATAGAAATAGGTCAAAAAACGATGAACGTATACAAAGTAGACGCTGAGAGAGCATCTCCTGCTCCGCCCGGCTGTGACGTCACCGATCAATACTCTCCCCGCGCCGCGTCTCCTCTTATGTGCTTTGGGCGATGTTGTCCACTTCTATTCCCCATTTCAAGGGTATTGCCTCCGCTGACAACTATCACCTTATGTAACTTAACAATATTACGTATTCCATTACTTTTTGTCCATATTTATATGTATAAGACCTTATAGCAAGTGGTTTTATAAGTCTACAACGAAGCTAGGGGTAGCCGGTTCGAATCCCGGTCTGGACAATTATAAAATATAATTTTATTTATAATTCTTCGGTCTCTGAGAGGGCTTGACAAGAGCCAAGCGAGTGTCTTAATACTGTCGCAGCCGTGCAAGAGCTATGCTGAACCATATGCGGACGCACTAATTGCGCCGCCTTGTCCGAAATGATACGGGCTCACAGAATACTGAGCGTGAAATGGTAGTTGTACCTGAACCGGTACTTATACTGTATTTGGCAAGATGTATGAAGATATCGGAGGCCCTTAAAAGTGACGCTTAAGTGGCGTAAAAAGCCAGTAACACAACCAATGCGCGTACTATTGCGCGGTTGTTCATAGGCGGAGGTGTTCTCTTACCATACAGGAGACCCACCTGCTCTGTTGTCCGCTGTAGAATAATAAAAATAAGTGGAAAAGTAGGGATGGTGAACTATAATGTGCACGAAACATCACCTTTTTTTAAAAAATATATTTTAACACTGAAAATATCTGCAATTTTGATGTTCATATACCACGTTTTATGATCAGTATTTATAAGGTAAAAAAGTGTGAAGTAGCTCTGGTCAGAGCGAATGAGGCAGCGAATGCGAGAACAGACATAACACTAATTTAAATTACGTAAATATTTGAGACATTGTATTTTTTTATTAAGAGTTATGAATATTGACTTAATGGCAAATCTAATTGCAATCAAAATTGCAAGGTATGTCTACAATCCCTTTAAATATTCCAAGAAGATTAAACAGAGCTTGGAAAAAAGGTGCTTTTTGAATATCCGATGGAGTATAGGCTTCGTAGTGGTAGCCTTTAGTTTGACATCTCATTCGCTAAAAGCGGGCTTCACACAAAAAATAAGAGCAAGCCCTAAAACAAAATACACGTCGCACGAATAAAATGCTTTTCTATTGTTTTAGTCTGTTAAAAGATTTCACGTTTCAAAAATTTTCGCTTCCCCAGTCCTATACTAACAGTTACTGCTGAATTTCACCGTCGAACTTCGAGATCAATACAAAGTTTCACAGTTTGCATGTTTGTCGTTCCACAACTGAGCGTTTTTAAGGCATTTTGTGCCGCGCACCACCATCCTGTAGAATCATCTGCCAGCATGGTATTTCCAGGGACCTTCAAGAAAAGACCGTACACATTCAGGTGTTGATGGTGGTGGCACGAAATGCATTAAAAACGCTCAGTTGTGGAACGACAAACATCGAGGTGATCGGCGACGAAATCCTCTTGCATCTATTAGCATAATGAAACTGAGGAAAACCTATCAACAATTCCCTACGAAATATATTTATCATACATTTCAGGGGAACATTAAATGCATTTTATTAAATATTTTGTCAATAATATCTTAATACTGTAAATTATACGCCTCTTTATAACAACTTTGACTTGCTTATTACTTATTCTCTAGTGAAACTGAAGACAATAGAAAAGGCCTCAATGTAATTAATCTTAAGCACTCTCAGGAAAAATGTTTTCCTTTAGAGTTTAGGCCTTAAGTTCTTTTGTCGTGGGTTCAGGAGTGTTCTGCCGTGAATATGGCAGAGGGAGCTGGCGTTTCACCGCTCCGAGCCCGTCAGTAAGTGGGAACGTAAATAAACAGTGACACGTGGTATGGGAGTGGGCGCATGCGCAGTGGCCGGCGGTCGCTCAGCGATCGATCCCTCGACCCTCAACGTGATCTCGGCCCGTGCGATAATATGTACGTCTAAATGTGCTGTAACATCAAGCTCATGTTCTATAGCTGAGGAGTGCTCGCACAAGGGTTCTATGTAGAGACATTTGACGTCGACAAAGACTCTATGAGCAACTAGACTAGGCTGAGTTTCTTGGCTGCTCTTCTCTTCTGGGTGTTCGTGGACAGTTTTTAGATGGTTGCTATGTGCTTCTATTTTAAATTAAGGCATTTGGATTTCTCACCACCCTACTAATAGAATTAATAATGACAAATTTATATCCCTGCAAAGTTGGAAAGAGCAGCTAGTCGTTACATATAGTTCTGTGCGTGGCCCTTTGTGTGAGTAAACCTTGTAGGTACATGTACAGTGGCTGTGTGCGTGTCAAGAGTTACAGTCGGGTACAGATGCAATTACAGTTACATATTAACTGGTTACATATATACTGGTTACATTATATTAAATGTTTATTTGAACATTATTTTTAATTAAATCAAATAATGAATCATTAGAATCACTGCTCCCACAAAGTCGGACCGAAAGTTTGGTTTCGGTCTTAACGACAACTTTCGTAATTGTTATGAGCTAGGTATCTTTATGACCAAATCTGTGATTTGTCTGTGACTTTTGATTTCTTTGTTGAGATTGGAACTAAGAATGTAGTAGTAATTTTTTATTATTTTTATATACATAAGAGGTACTTAAAAGAGATTGACAATGTACAAAAACAAACCAAAGTAAAAATCTTAATTTATAAATCCCAATAATTAGTATTTAATGAATCACTAACAACTACTATTTTGATTATTGATGATTGTTCAACATTTGACGAGAACTTAATGATAATGTCAATTGAGAATTTATTTTTAAAAAATAATAAAAATATTTTTTTATAGTAGGTGTGTATATTAAATAATTTAACACAATTTTTTTATTTTTTTATGGAAATGAGGCTCATGAGGAGAGTAACATATATATACTTAATATTGGGTGGTATATTTTTATTTTAAAAGCCGATATTATATTATACGCTCACTGAATCGATTTGATTCATGGAGAAGAGGTTTTTTCCAAATGCAGTGTAGTAACGTGTCACCCGATTCAGCTGACCTCGCATGTATTTGCCTTTTCACAATAACAATAAACGAGTGATTATAAGTTCACGGTCGATACCGGGCCGGCCGCGCCTTCCCCCGGATATGCTAATTCGGCAATTATCCCGGTATCGATTCTAGGGGCCATGCGCGATGCAGTGTCCCAAGCGCCGGCAAATTAAAAGTGGCTGACAATGTATGGTGGCGTCGTTGACAAATATAAATGTGTAACAACTTCGTTTGCAATCGAGACAGATATCAAAATAAAAGAATCGTTCTCAGCGTTTTTTTTAATGTTTTATGTCTTTGGTACCTACCATAATTTTGTTCACAAGCACATGCTGGCTATTTAGTTTTGTTTTTTTGTGAATACTCAGCATGAAATGGTGGTTGTACTTGAAATGGTGCTTATATTGTGTATCGCTGAGTGAGTGAGCATATCGGAGTCCCTTAAAAATGCCGATTAAGCGGCGTAAAAATCCGGCAACACAACCAATGCGCGGTCTGTGGCGCGTTCGGTAATGGGCGGCGGTGTTCTCTTTTCATACAGGAGACCCATTGCTCGATTGTCCGCTGTACTCTAAAAAAAATTTGACCACGTAATGTATGATATAAATTTATCTAAATATTTCTCTACATTATTGCTATTGTATATGTTTATGAATCATTTATCAGTAAAATACCAGCTGTTTTACGTATTAAACCTCGTGAATATACAGTTTTTAGAAAATATTATAATATATGACGCGATCCTTGTTGCCAAAACCGCCAGAACCAAGTTTTGATTTTTTTTTAAATAAAAAATAAGGAGACAAACGAGCAGGGAACTCACCTAGGCTAACCGGTCCTCCGCCCTTAGACAACTCCAGCTTCTACTGGTGCGAGAATGCGTTGCTGGCCTTTAAGCGATAGATTAAATCTCTTATTGAAAGTCCCCAAGTCCTATTACTTTAGAAACACCTCCGCAGGCAACTGGTTCCACAGAGTGATGCTTGAAACAAAATGCCTTAAATAAGCTTATTGCGATCGACTAATTGATTTCGGATCCATCACTGTATACGCTATTTAGCCGACCTTCGACAAAGCGACAAGAACGTCATCAATTCGTCGTGTACTTTTTAGTGTGACTGAACTGTTGTGAATTAGAGCCACTGTGACCCCGCATCCATTGTCCTCATCACATAGATGTAAATAAACAAATCTGACACGTGCCGTGCTCAATAGAAGAACGGCGCATAGGCTGCGCATGCGCGCTTGCCCACTCGGCAATGGATTTTCTAATTAGCGCCATGTTGCCATCATGTCACAGACCGGTGGCTTTGTACATTCTGCATACGTTCAGACTCGTGCCTACAGTTATTGATGCTTAATAATTTCTTGATACCTAAAAGGATAAAAAGTAATGAAGAAAGAATACTCCGCGTGCAATGGTAGTTGTACTTAAAATATTACATTTACTGTTTTTTGCCGAGTGAGTGAGGATATCGGAGGCCCTTAAATTTGTCGCTTAAGTCGCGTAAAAAGCTGGTAACACAATCAATGCATGGATTGTGGAGCGGTTGTCCATAGGCATCGCTATATATAATAAATGTTTATTTAAACATTTTTTTTTTCGCGCACAGCGTCTGATTTTGCAAGCGGGCGCTAATAAAAACAGTATTTTTAATAAAGCCCAAAAGGTTTTTAAAATGATCATACTAGCACGGCAATTACAAATATTTACCCCACAACTATCATCTTTCAATTCAGAAAAATATCGTTAATTTTCTCATGGCAATCTTGGGCTATAATAAATACATCATAAATATATCATAAGTACAATCATTTTGTTAAATATAAATATTTAAAAAAATGATTTTAAGTTAGGTGGGCGTAAATTACCTCGGATACCTTACTATATATGTATGGGCCACATTGATAGAAACGCTATACCTACGGAGGTTTTGAGTTAACAAAATTCTTTATTCAGAGGTAAGTATTTACATTTTTTTTATAGTTGAAAATAAAGTTAAAAGATTTTGCACAGTACTGTATTTTACGAAAAGACAATACTTAGTTCTCTCTGGCCGATTTTGAAAACAAATGAAAATATGGGTGCTTTATATATACATTCCTTATATTATATTATAATTATATTTGTTCTTACCTGTCTACTTTTTCCAGCTGTTACAAAAAATATTGCGACACCTCCATTTAATTTTGGTTTTATAGGAACAAATTTGTGATTCCTTTTTGTGGAAAGATATTAGAAGTTTCCTTAAGCCTGAAGTGTTTCTGTTTTTCATTTTTATTTCATTCTTTTTATGTCGACACAATTTACACCGGACAGCTTGGATGTATTAAATATTTCGAAAAACTCATCATATTTGGTTTTAATTCTTTTAGGTCTATAGCTGAAACTATCACTACTCGGACCAGAACGAATCGAATCTTCGTCACTCATATCAAATTATAAACATGATACGTTTTCGGAGAACAACAAGAATTAATAAAAACAATTGTTAAGTTAGACTCGAAGTACAGCTCAATTGGAAATGACCGGAATTAAAATTTACGACTTTAAAGCAACCTTTTTTAAGGACAAAAAATTACTTTCGTATTTGTAAAATTTAGAGATTGTTTGGTTCCCATAGTTTCACAAAACTTTTTTGCAGGTTCTATTGTTTTATTGTAAAAAAATTTGTATCCTTATACCCGCATGAGCACTGGGGCCTTTTGGGAATGCAATAATTTTTTATCACTTTCAAGTGTCACGTTACTAGATTTTTTTGATTGCGTGTACGTACTAGTAGCTCACCCCGGCCTCGCTCGAAGGATTTTTTAAACATCAATTTTATTCAATTTTAATCAATTATTTTTAATCTTTTAATTTAATTTAATTTAATCTTTTAATTTAATTTTTTATAAATTATTTTTAATCAATTTTAACACACACATAAATACCCTTCTTGCTAGGTCATTATTTTGGTTATTTTTATACCTTTTAATAGTCTCATTTATTAGTTTAAATGTTTAGTTACGCTGCTTATAACTCAAGAAATTCTCAGAAAAAGTATTTATCCGACTACAAAAATGAAGAGTATGTTTTTGACGTATCGATTTGAACTCAACTATGAATGCACTCTGTTTTTTCGCTTTGTATGTTTATGGTATTGGCGTTATGCGTATAGGAGAAAATCCGGACAGTTGCCCCACTTTTTGAAAAAGCTTTATATTTTAAAAAATATGAACTTGTTGAAAACTATTCAGTGTATACAGTAAAACCCGCTTAAGGCGATTTCTCTTACCAAAACGCTACTTAAACGAGATAGCGTATTATGCGGAATAGGAATAATAAAACGTACAATATATTATTATGTATCTTGTTCTAATTTTGGTACTGTATATATAGGTATTAAATTATACATTTATAAATTATAAACATTAAATCGTAGTGTAA
>DWCF01000614.1:0-41908 GCA_018230265.1 Delias oraia | reverse complement strand
GGTCGCGGGCAACCGCTGGATCCAGATCGCTCAAGGTCGCAGCGGGTGGGCGTCTTTGGGGGAGGCCTATGTCCAGCTGTGGACTTAGATGGGCTGATGATGATGATGAATGTATGAGATCAAAGCGAATTGGCCTGGCTGATGAGAAGAAGTACACGCGGCTTACAATTACGCCTTCGGTCTGAGCCTAGTTAAACAGTCGCAGCTCTGCCCCTCTTCCGCCGTTGGCTGGTGGCAAAGATTTATGAAAGACATCCTGTTCGTCGTGTAGTGGCCTTACTCCGTCAGCAGAACAGTAGGTTCAAGTAGTCATGCTGGTATTCTTTGAGAATTGAACGGTCGCGGGCCTTTCTTGACAGAATTGAGCGGCCGAATGCAGCAAGTGTCAATTTGAATGGCTAAGCATATCGACTGCGACATGATTCAATTTCGCGTGTGACCGCTTTCCGTGCACAAGCAATAGTTCAGTTTTTGACGTTGAGCGATCGCCAGAGCATCGCAGAGCCTGACAACTTGTTTCTGTGACACGCTTCTTTTGCTGCCAAAATTCGCTGACTTATAGCCGGAGAGCGCACTAACACACACCGGGAAGGAAGCTCTCTGCGTTAATCGGTGTGTACTGGTACAAATGGTATAATTCCCGGCTGTGCATAGAGCCAATAGCTTATTTAGAAGCTATGACATCAGAGATGTCTGTGACGCTATTTATTTGTTTCATTGGATATGCACCTCCCTATGTATATAGTCCGCCCAGACGGACGCGTAGATTGTAAACACCTCTGTTTCGCGCAAGAGTTAAGTTAAGAGTTAAGAGCACATAGCTTTTGAACGTCTTACTCAAGCAGCAATATTCACGTCTGCCTCACAAGTTTTGGCATGGCACTATTGTGTAACAAATCTTCTATTTTATCATATCCTAACTATAATATTCTATATTACATAGTTAAAATACAATTTAGCAGTATTACTTATTAATCTAGACAATTTGTAGAAGCCTTAACCTTTTCCTTGAATCGAGTGATAAGTTTAATGTAGTCTATGCAGCGATGGAACATATAGTTTTTACTTGTTCTATTGTATCTATGATGATCATGGTGTTTACATTGTTCTTTGCACAAAGTAAATTATGATGTATGATGGTAATAATTAAGAAATTACAGCGCTGAAAGTGAAAATTCCTCATGAAACGCAGTACTTCAGAACAGCACTGAAGAAGCGGCAGAGCGGATCGTGGCAGGAAGGAGGGGAGGGAAGAGGTGTATGCGATCGTAAAATGCTATCCCTCCATCAGATTAATGAAACAGTTTCTGACGCCGGAGATATAAACTAGACGTAGCGAGGCCAAGATTAAAAGTGACGTCAGTAAGGGCCCTCGAGCGGACATTAATATTTTACGAGCCAACGTACTCGTGTTCATAGGTTCATCGTGCTTTTATTTCAGAGCCTTCTAAATATTGCACTGCAAGTTTTTCACGCTCCTCGGGTATAACGGGTCTCTATACCAAACTGAATATTCCATTTCAATTGGTCTTTGAATCTAAACCACTTTCCTAGTTATCTTTATACGTACAACTCCCGGTACTTAGGCCGGAGCGATACCATGTGCCCATGTTCTCACAGAATATCAAAGTCAAACATCACGTGTTTCCTAGTGAACGAAGTAGTCTTCATCATCATCATCATCAGCCTATCAAGTCCACTGCTGGACATAGGCCTCCCCCAAATAGTCTTTAGTACAACAAAATAATACAATTAGCCAATAAATACACAATAAATCCAAAATAAAAATAAATACTTTGCTTCTAACTGTAATCAAGGTAATATATTAAATTCAGTGAAACAGGTCAGCTGATATACATAATAGTAGCTTTTGTACTAGAAATACCGTGAATCGCTAAATGGAGCGTAGCTTGTGTGGCATCGGCGTGCGTGTCTCGCGGAGGCTAATCACGTCCCCTTCCGCCTCCACACTCGCCGTGGAAATGAAGGAAGCCGGAAAATTAGGAGATCTCACTTCCGTGCCAGAGCACGACATTCCAGAGCCGCAGACGACAAGTTTTCGAAAGGACGCATCTTTTTATCAGCTCATACGGTCTGAGAATTAAAATAACAGAATATCCGTAAGACACGAGCGTTATTATTTCCATATGTGTTTGAGATGCAAGAACACTTAAGAGTTATTTGTTGTACCTGTTGAACGCCACTTGTGTTCGCTTGTGGTTCGGGCGCTGTCTTTACTAATGTTATCAAGAAAAATAACCATTTATCATAAAGTAAGGCTGTAAGGCTTCCCGATGCACTTCTATTTTTGTTGTCATTTTCAATCGAAAATTCCTACACCGTTGTTACACTATGAAGATAGGCTAAGACGCTAAGTGTAACCCCAGGTACAACCCGGTGTGGCTACCGGGTCAGAATAGTTCCACTCCCAGTCTCCCTAATGGGATGTCGTAAGAGGCGACTAAAGGACACTTCACCGGAAGCAGCGCCCTCCCGAGTAGAAGGCATTTGTTTAAGATCTAATAAAATTAAGAAGCAGGAAATATAATAAGCATTGTTAAAACGTTAGAAATCAAAATCTAACATAATGAAATGTACTATAAATTAAAAAAAAAAAAAACCCCAGGTGCAAAAATTACCTAAAAAGTCCTTAGATCGCGTGCGCTGCGAATACTACTAACACGAACAAAATGATTTTATCAGAGTTTGTAGAATCTACAACAAATTCACTGCAGCGTACTTCTACCGTTTTAATAAGTGTTCTTTAGTTTCGGAAAGTAATTTAAACGCCGTCCCTTTATGTAGAGCCTCCTTAATTGCTCAATTCGGACATTCCAACGATATCACGAGTTTTGTAGGGACAATATAATTAGTTAGCGATGTGGGAGCCCTTGTTTATGTGAGATGCGTTATTTTTGAAGCACAACACAATTTGATTCGTTAAAACAGAGATCTATTCATTAAATACAAATATCAAATTAGATAAATGAGGAAGGAATGAAAAATTTGCGATCCTAACACCTAATACAGAGAATCGAAAATTAAATATTCATGCTTTACTTTTCATATCAACTACTTAGATTACTTTAATTCTTATTTATATATAAATAATTTAAATCAATTTAAAAACTTATTACAATAAAAAAAATCCACGTTGTTCCTCTTTTAACTCCAGTCATATCAATGTCAATGTCAACATCAAAAAGCTTACATGTATGTAGCAAAACAACGCTTTTTTTTGAATTGGCGTCCTGCAGAAGCTCCCAGCGCTGAGCAAACTCGTCCGGTATCATTCTAGAGGCCTCGGCTATCCTTGCCTGTAGGTGGCTGGTGATTGAGGAGACCGCGGCCTTCGTGTCCAGATTGTCAGAAATCTTGTCGAGTTCTGGCGCTTCATGGCTTTTAAGGTTTCGTCGAGCTTTTTTCAGTCGACGATACTTTTGTAGTTCCTTCCAGTGGCGTCGGGTGCACCGAATCTAAAGAGCACCGGGAAGTGGTCGGAGTCTAGCTCGTGCAGCGTCACCACGACGCGCGCGTTTAGCACGACGTTTTTCGCGAGCGCGATGTCTAGTATTTCGCTGCTCCTACCTGTCACGTGTGTAGGGAGCAGCGGGGCCAACACGTTGAAATTATGCTTCTCGACTAATTTATTTAATTTACGCCCGTTACTGTTCATCCTGAAGCTGTTCCAGTTCTCGTGCTTGCTGTTGAAGTCGCCGACCAGGAGGACCGACGGCCCCAACGCAAACACAGCCGTGAGGTCACTCTCCAGGATGACCTTGGTCGGGGATAAATATACGGACGCGATGATTAGAGGATGGTGCCCAGTCAAGGCGACGCGGGTGGCTGAGCACTCCATATTTGTAAGCTGTGGCGGGTCGATCACAATGAAGCGCTCTCCTGTAATAAATGACTTTCCCGCCTAAGGCCGTGAGGCCGTCGTTGCGAACCGCGACGTAGTTCAGAAAGTTAGGGGTGCAAACGCTGGGCTTCAGAAAGGACTCTTGGACGGCCAAAATGTCAACCTGGCGACGAGTGAGGAAATCGCGAACTAAAACAGCCTGCCTTTTCAGGCCGGCCGCGTTAAATGTCGCGATGGACAACGAACGTGGTTTAAGCCTACATGTAGCCTCTTCCAAATGTCAAGTAACGTGCACTACGGTCGCTTTAAAACCATCGCAATCATTGAGTAAGGAGCCACAGCACGGCAGATAGATGTCAGGCTTGAAAGGTCAAGATGAACATCCACCTTAGCCGAAGTCGGTGTATTTATCGCACAGTTATGCGCGTTTTTGGTAAATGTTTGTGTTATTTACTGTAATTCAGTTTTTGGGATGCATGCAACTAAAAATGCAATTGTTACTCTCTAAAAACAAGTTTTAGATTTACATCGTGTCTTTCATGTTTTGACCGTTAAGAGGGTTGTAGCCGGGAATCGCAGTCTGTGACAAACCTTCGTTTCTATTCCATAGTTGCAATGAACCACCGCATTTCAGCCTCTTTGTTTGAGCATCTGAATGTGCTCGGCCTCAATACTCTTTGGAGCACCTTCTCTGAGCGCTTGATAAATTGCTGCAATAAAGTTCGAGTGCATTAATTGCTTTAAAGAGGCTCATAAAGCACTTTCGTTTTATCTGCCTCTCACCGCGAAACAGTTTTTAGGCGGGAATAATAAATTGTAAGAGGCGATTGAAGCAAAAATTGCTTACGTCCACGAGAGGAATTCACTTGGAGGTCGGCTCAACAAAGAGCTGCGAAAGATTCAACCGAAATGGGCGCCTTCCACTTTCTGTGTGCATCTTACAAGAGATGAAGAAATGGAGTGTACTATCAATATCGGGGAGCAGATCAGAGGCTACAACTCACTGTTGCTTAAACGCTTTTATGAAAATTTGTTCTCTTTTAACCGGAAGTGCTTGTGCTTGAACCGACAATGTAAGGAATGAATGTACAAAGGGTGGGATGTGACAGTGCGTTGGCTCACTCCAGTCGATAGAATATGACTTCGCTTACTTCTTAAGTGCTTGACATTATAGCGTTTGTTTTTTTTACGAAATGACGAGCTCTTCTTGTTCCATTTTTTAGCCATAAGAGTGTCATCAGATACCTCTGAATAAAGAAATATAAATAAATATAAACAAAGAAAATTCGCAAACAGTTAATGTAAATGTGTAAAACGAAGCTTGATGGCAAACGAAAATATACTAGCGGACGTTCAAGGACGGAGCCGAAAGTTAGGTCTGGGCGAGACTCCTAGACCTCGCGGAGGAGGCGATCGGCACTCCGGACACGCACCGTATCATCGCCGCCGCCAATTATCATCCACTTGTTCGACTTTCACAAGTTTCTTCCGTGAAATGAAATGAAATATTTTCAGTCAACCTGTAAGACCTTTTATATTTTTAGAAGTACTCAAAAGTAAAAGTGATAAGCCGCTAATAGCATATTGATGCAGTTTCCTGAACAATGTCTCATGCTGCGTACAATCCAATTCCTTGGACAGAACACAAAACACTTGCAATGCATCTTCTGTTTCCTTCCAGGTCTCAAGATTACATACAATATTTAATTTATAAATAATGAACACCATAACATGTAGTAGACTGCTCCCTTGTAAATCCGAATTGGTTTTTGTGAAATAAATTGTTATCATAAAAATGAAGTATTTGATTTAAAATATTTTTTTCAAATCTTTGCTAAAAGTGTATTGATATGGGGCGAAACTTTTCCGGATCGGATGTACTACCTTTTGTAAAGAGGCAATATATGCTTCATTAGGTCACGGAACTCGCTGATTACAAAAAGTCGCAAAGTATGGTGTATTTACGAATTACATTTGCTATTGATTTTGCTACTTCCATAAAATTCCCCAAAACTTTGTTGTCTTCTGTATATTCAACCTTTTGAAAGTATTTGCGATCCTTCGGGCCAATTTACTGGAATTTGAAGCTAAGTTCACTTTTTTGAACATTCATTGGTTAGGAGACGAATTTGTCAAATACTGTCCCAACTTCTTCGTGAGCCTTAACTATTTTATCATCAATACACAGATTAAATACGGGGTGCGACACCTGACGCCTCCAAATTCTCTATTTATCACATGCCATGCCATTTTTATTTTATTGTAAACGTTTTTGAATATGTACAAACAATACATTTTGACACACTGTTTAAAAAATATTCTGATTTTATTTCCAATCACCATGTAGTTCATTACATAATGTTTCTGAACTCCCGCTGCAGTAAAGCAGCACTAAAGCCAGTTTTGTAGTCACTGGAATATACACTTTTTTGTTATATATTAAATCACATCATTGTTTATTTCAAATTTTGCTAACTGTCCAGCGAAACATACTGTTTCGCGAGGAGGCCCTTGAAATTAATGCTTTGAAGTGCTATAAAAAGCCGGTAACACAACCCAAGGGCGGATTGTTGGCGCAGTGGTTCATGGGCTGTGGTTCATTGCACGTGACATTATGTGACAAGTAACAAACCCACTCAAGTGTATTGGCACTACGATCAGAAATAGGTAGCTACCTAGGTAGGTTTATTTTGGTGAATTCCACAAAACTTAGCATAACGGCGTTCCTGACTCAATTTCGTGCTGTTGACTCGGTAGCGCGACGCTGTACCTTTCTGTAGGAGCCGGAATTACTATAATTGCTCTTTTATGACTTTTTACATTTTTAGGGGAAGTGGATTTTTAAACATTAAGGATTAATCATTGTTTGTGGCATTCATTACTTTTACAGTTCATATGTTAGAATTGCTCGAAAGCCAACTGCCGACAATGAAGCTAACTCTCATTTCAGCATAGCTGTTTGGGCGGAATTAAGTTGAAAGTGGAACCTCGAGATTCCGCCGCTCGCTATTTAGGTCTGTTTCAACGCTTGATGCGAGATTATTTGGAAACTCGGGTTGTCATAGTTTAGACACAAGAATAGTTTTAGTTGGCGCTTGACGATTGGCCAGCGCGCGCCAATTGCTCCCTGCCACCTCGCGTTAAGGTCAGTGGTGGCTCGGGCGCGACTGATGCACGGGACGCCGCGCTGGAGTACCGCGACTGAATGTGCACGAGACCGCGGCAACTTATGCTGAGAATGTAAACGATGTTTAAGCGGCGTTGCGGCTCTCTCGGCAGCAGCAGCGCCGGCGCACGCAGCCGCGGCCGGCGAAAGCAGCGCGGCTGTGCGACCCTGCGGTGTTAGGCCGTCGCGTCGCCCTTTAAACAACCGTGAATTTGCGTTGAAAAGCACATGCGATCGGATTGCGGTTGAGTGAAAATAAATCATGAGCGTACCGTCCGTTATTGGGTTCGTATGGATTTGCACGCTGTCTGCAGAACTAACATATCCTACTTCTATAATAGTAATATGATTATGTAATAGAAACGTTCAACCAATAAAGCAGCCAGCCGCAGAGGACAAGCTCTTTCTACAAGATTAAAAGCTGCCTCCCCGGAATTACTAATACGGTCTTAGTGCGAGGTTAATAGACGCTGCTCCACTGTTTTCGTATTCCTTCTGAGGGAAGACTGTTCTGGCGACACTTGAAAGCTTTCGGGCCGTGAGTGCAGCCTGCCTTTGAGAGAAAGGTGCCTTTTTTGAAGGTCTCAAAGCTCAACGTGCTAGCTAGAAGCAAACTAAATAAAAACTACTAAATCGTTTTTGTCGAAGCGTGCCCTAAACAAGCTCTCAGTTTGTAACATTCTAGTCACTCACATGACGCGCCTCTTTTGCGCCGGGAACTAAGAACGGATACGAAAACGGCGAATGCAATGGCTACACTACGCTGTGTGGAAGAGGCGAGATGCACTCGCTGAGTCAATGATACCTCGTCCCCTCATTTCCGGCCGTCCGCTACAGACCCCACTCACCTGAAAGAGCGGTCGGCGTCAGCCACACCGCAGGGCTGCCACACCGCCAGACTCGCCAGAACCGCTCAACGTGACAACAAGAGCCACTCGGGAGGGCCCTAGTCATTCTCGTATATTGGGTTTTATGTCTTTGTTGATTTTCTTTTTTCTCCTATTTTTGGTTGTTTGGTGCTTTGCTTTTCTTTCGTCTTGCTTCCTATGTGTTTATTTATTTCGCCAGTTTATTTCACCTTATGTTTTATATTAGTGTTGGCATGAAGCATTCATATCATGAGCTTGAATATAAAAAAGGCGTGCGCAGATGGCGCCAACCCTAGGGGAGCCCTGGCTGCTCCTCTCCGTTACTCGACGGCGCGGTCAAGGAGGGAGCTATTGAGAAAGAGCGCACGCGATTTGCGCCCCTATTGCCGGAGGCTTGCGGCCGACTTAGCCCAGCGGCGACCGAGTGCATCTCAAGAATCCTCAGCGTTTCACTTCTCTAAAGGCGATTTTACTTTTCTACCTTCGCCCGTTTCCTGCGTTCGAAGGCAGGCCCAATGTTTCTGTTCGGTTCATCCGCTTCCGTTCGAGGCAGAGAAGAGTATTAGTCACGTTGTGCCAACGCTCAGACGTGATTTGTCGGGTTTTATCGTAATCGAGTCTCTTGTACGCACAAGGGAGCACCTTCGCTCCTTTTGAAATAGGGAGCAGCGTGCGGGCACTTAGATAAATATATAAAGATATGAGCTAAGGAACAATCAACCAACACTTTATTAACCAACTACCTGCAATTTAAGTTAAAAGAACAGCACTTGAAACTTACTTATTATTATTTTATTAAATAATTAAAATTAAATTTTAAATAATTGAAATTATTTATAAAAAACTGTAATTTTTGACAAATATAAAATTTCAACATATCAATTAAACTTACATTTATTATAACATTTAAATGTAAAGTAATATAATAATTGTAGGCCGTGGGGGAGCACGCTGAAGCAAATGCTGATGCACAAGTTGGGCCGGCTCGTCCGAAGGGATAACGGGCTCACAGAATACTCAGCGTGAAACGGTACTTGTACTGTGTTGCGCTGAGTGCATGAGGATATCGGAGGCCCTTGAAAAGAAGCTTAAGCGGCATAAAAGTCGGCAACGCAACCAATGCGCGAACTGTGGCGCGGTTGTCCATGGATGGCGGTGTTGTATTACTATATAGGAGACCCACTTGCTCTGTTGTCCGCTGTACTATAAAAAACGCACTGCCGTCTCTTCATGTATCACTTTTGTCCGCCTCTAAGTCAGGTTGACGGACGGTTGGGACAGCGGCAAACTCACAAGCTGCAACTCAAACTTTCGACGTGCAGCAATTGGAGGTGTTCGCGAGTGCAGTCATCGCTCGAACAGTCGGCCACTGCGTCTTGCGACTTCAGCTGCGCGCAGTGCAGTCTGCGACGCATCGAGAGACAGCTCTCATACTCGCCTGCCATTTCTCTGTACTGTTACGCTTGCAATGAAACGAGTGCATGACCATTATCGTCTGCGTGCGATGTCAACCTGCAGGCAATCCAAAAACAGGAGCGAGTGAAGGCACGAAACGACGAGAGGACTGATATAGAGTAAAAGCGAAACGAACACAGAATTGTGTGCAGGTTGCCATGGCAACCGATGCGAAAATTTTAACTTTACAAGACACGGCCGAGTGCATTTGAAACAATTTCATTTGAACAAAATGGAAGTTATTCATGCATGAAACTTAATTACCTCCATACAAAGGAAACGCCGTAAATGCAGCGCACAACATTTCAAATGCGGTTTTAAAAGCTTTCCGGCGAACAAAGCAAACTTTAACACGGATTTCGCTAAAAATACAACCCACTAAGTGAAAATTATTCCTTTGCAACTATTTTGTTTATTCTTAAGATAAGGCGGACCTCGCGGCAGGTGGGACCCTAGAGTAGAGACCCTAGGGTAGAGGTCACAAGCCCTCATCAGTAATTAGCTCTTCAGTTGTGTTGCTAGATTTGTTGTCCTTAAGCATTGGGTATCCTTATGCACTCAACACAACACAGTACAAATGATTTTAATATAGACGCTTCCATACGAATGTGCCGGCCCTAATAGTACGACAGCATATGCTTAGCATGTCTGCCGCACTGACAAAACCATGTTGAAGCCCTCGTGCGGCCACCGTCAAACCCTCCAAAAGACCGAACAAATTTTTTTTTTTCCTAAAACAACCAAGTTGACGAAAAATGTAGCAAAAATTGCATAAAATTTCCAATTACCTACACAGATCCGATTTTTGCTTAGAGTGAACTGTCGCAGATTGTGGCACAGCATTAACATGGATAAAGTTAAAGAGCGGAGCGCAACTTGGAAGGGAATTTGCAAACGAAATTCTTTCAAGGCAACGACGGTAGCTGATTGCAACGAAGAGGCGGCAAAGAGGCTTCGTCACATTAACTAGCGGCAAGAAAAGAGGTTCTACTTGTAGCATACTTGTTGCTGGTAACCAGTTGGATCAGAATGGCCTTTCGCCACAATTAGTGAACATCTCCACTATGTGCGAGAACAAGTCTGAGTCGAAGGTTCCTCGTTCGCTGGTTCTTGCAAATGTTTGTGGCGAATATTGCGAGCAGCTAGCAATGCAGTTATACAAAATTAATTAATATTATTAATGTTCGTTAATACGTTAATGAAATATTTACTAATGAATTTGATATATTCGCGATTTTATTCGTTCGTTTAATGAGATTGCAGCCATTTCCCGGTTTGCCCTTTGGCAATGGAACGCAACGGCGCGAGTGGAAACCTCTGAGCAGGCCAAAGCACGAGGCCACGTTGCGAATGCGAAACGGTGCGGAGCCGGCAGCCAAGGAAATTCGACGCCTGGAAGCAGGCGATTGCGAATGTGAGCTGCACCGCAGGCGAGAGGGATGAAAGGGAAAAAGGGACTCGGCATGAAGAAGTCAGTTGTGCTTCGATTTCTCTCCAAAAGGCGGCTTCGGCGTTTGTCATTATTGTTTGTTTTATATTTATTATGATATGTGTAATTGCATCTCTATTCCGTTTGTATAAGTTATAATGGCCCGTTGCTTCTACCTTCAATAAACTTTGGTGAGTGAAATACAATTGTGAGTTTTTTACTTAGCTATTGCCCAACCCATTTACTACAATTCATTCCGTTTCAGCGGGATCCCGGACGAGGGACCGCTGTTCAGACGAGAGCGACCATCGCATACATTTTATTCAGCTTGGGAATCGATCCCGGCACCCAAGGATACAAGGCCAAAGCCACGAGACTGCCAAAATGGTTTCATATAATGAACTCCGTAATCTCGAAGAACGTGTTGGAAGTCCGCCGCGGAGTGTCCGCGTCCTTTACACCGAGTTCCACTCGGCCCTAAGGCATTTTTATTCCGTCCTGGATGCTAATGCGTCCTGGATGCATTGAGTGATTTTTGCTATTTTAGCCTGATTCATGCACACTTAATACGAAAACATTATGTCCATATTCTTAAAACTTTGGCTAAGAGGCAATATAGCCAGAACGGACGCAAAAATCAATTATTCTATACTTTTCATTGATCCACATGATTATAGCTGGTTCAATATCAAACAGCGAATAGCCGAGATTACCGTTCCAACAAAAAAGCACCTGAGCTCGACGTGAGCAGAGCGTTTAAAGCAGGCTATCAGCGCAAAGGACGAGAGATCCGTTCGCCCTTGTCGCCTATTCAATATGAAATTTCCCGAACAGGTTCAAATAATATTTTCTCTTTAGGTGCTGAAACAAAACTGTTCGTGGCTTTTAAAATGTGTTCGAATAGTCCGCTCTTTTTCACAACTCTCCAACTTCTTGGTGTAGAG
Organism: Delias oraia; assembly: GCA_018230265.1. Classification (NCBI taxonomy): domain Eukaryota; kingdom Metazoa; phylum Arthropoda; class Insecta; order Lepidoptera; family Pieridae; genus Delias; species Delias oraia. The sequence goes on along the minus strand of DWCF01000614.1, from coordinate 30,183 downwards.
GAGTATTACGATTTCAGTCCACTATTCTCGAATGAACCTTACTTGACAGTTATTTTAAACTTAGGTACCTTCAAAAAGATCATCAAGGAGGTTATCAGTGAGTCGTGAATATTTTTAGCTCTGTTCGCCACCTATCTTCGCTCACCTAAACCGATAACTCGCGGTTTCAAACAAAAGGGTTTTTTCGATTTTTTTTCAGAATACTGATAATACTGATAGATTCGTTAATGGCCACGGGCCCGCGCGCTACTTTTTACTCAACTTTCTGATGACCGATCGACATGTGAAAGTCGGTGTGTTTTTATTGATAGTAGGCTCAATTTGTGGCCTTTGAAGTGAATTTTTCCCGAAAATCATTTTTCCTAGGCCTAGAATCGTATGTTGGAATAACAACTGTTACACAAACGATCTTGCCTGAATTATTGGGATTTCATAGACTGAACATACGACAGTAATTCTGAAACGGTAATACTGCTCCCTAGGGATTAACAGATAGCAAATCTTTTATCTGCTGAAAGTATTACGAAGCCTACGAGATAGTGGGTATCTTCCTGTGTTTTTTTATATAGAGAACGTGTCAAGTGTATCTAACAATATACAAGAAATGAATCAAAATATATCTTCCTTATCTATTTTAATTGCAACAAGTTTTTATTGGTAGAAAGTGAAAACGCTGTATGTCAGCGTGGAAGACATGGAGCTGCTGGTTCTCAAGAAGCTTGTTCTGCATCACCGCAAATCAGCAGCGCTTGCGATTCTCGATTCGGTGTTGGTTCGAACAGGCCGACAACTATCACAGTTTATCGAGTAGAACACCAGAAAGAAAACACCACACTTAAGTCGAGAAACGTAAAGCCTCACGCGAACAACGCTTTTTTTATATAAAATCGGCGGTAAACAAGCTGGAAGCTTACCTATGGCAAACGGTCCTCCGCCCATGGACAGCCCTTGCAGAACCGTGGGTGTGTTGGCGGCCTTTGCTTCTGGCAAACTTTGCGCAACTCTTTGCTGCTTTTTATTAGAGCTGCAAATTGACAGAAAAGATTTAGATTTTAGAGAGACATACCTTAAAAATTTCACGATGGATTTTTTAGACTGATGAAACCATACCTATTAGTTAATTTTTTTTATGGTTAAGCGGATATCGGAGCAGGTGGCTGTCCTATATGGTACGAGAACAGTGTCGCCTATGGACAACTGCGCCACAGTCAGGCAAAACTTTCTCAAAAATGTTATACCTATATTCATATAAGAGATTGCAATTTTCATCGCAATATCAAAAAACTTGTCTGTTATTTTACAAAATATAGTCTACGGTTTTACTGTTTTTAAAATGTATGACCTGGCCGACAAAAATAAACTTTTGGTTTTCCATATCAATTAAAAATGGCGAGTCATCTCCAGCTTCAGCAAATATGATTGCGAGGCTATATCTCTATGCTGATGGATTGCTGCTTCTGCTGCGTTAGTATCTCACTACTTACTAAAGTATGGGAACAAAGTGCCAGTGGCAAGCTCCCACAGTCCGGAGCGGACCTCTGCGAGCGGTGCCGGCCAACGTCAATGATTTGTTGTCGAACATGCACTTGAGAGCGGCGCTTCGAGTCGCTGCGAGATCTGACCTACGCTGATCGTATAGCGGGTTATAGCGTGAAAGTTTTTATGAAATTTCTTGAATTTCGCCCACCGGAGCTCTGGCGCGCACCGTCGCCCCTTTTGCTGTTGCCTGAGAGGATATTATGCTATCGAAGAAAAGAGTTGCAATTACTTTGCAAGAAATGTAATTCAACTTCTTGGAGCATTAATTTAGTGTCGTCAGAAACAGTTGTGAGTTTTTCTCTCTAAGTAGAGACAGTTAATCAAACGCTCGGCGAAGGGAGCCGTGGACCTTTCTCGAGATCTCATTCGCGGTAACAAAATAAATTAAGAAAAAGCTACAAGTAGTGCAGTCAAGCTCATTTATTCAACGGAATTGGAGTAATCTCCAGACGCAAAATGAAAAAGAAACGCGGCCCAGCGCTGCCCTCGCGCTCTCTTCTGCTGCGCCCAAATCACTTTAATTTTCTCTCGCGATTGGGCAATGACCTACTTTCAAGTTATGCTGTCAGATAGATGATTTTTGTTGTTCTTCGCCTCCAGATAGACGGGAATGTTATTGAAATACATCTTTTAATAAAGTCCTTGTCTAATTATTAGGAATATATCAATATAAGTGTTAGGAGGTTTTTAGCAGGTAGGTATGCACTGAAGGCTATCAGCAGCAGCAGCGAATAAAGTGTTAACAGCAAATGTATGAGAAAAGTGTGCCGTAAACTTGTATGGGCTCGGCAGTTTCACTTTGGCGTTGCGCCTGAGGTCATCTTGATTTGAGCGAGCGGCTCTCCGCTCCACAGCCGCACCAGCGTTATTGTTACATTCATCGATGACGCAACATATAAACATAACTAAAAATATTGATAAAGACTACAGTGAGATAAAGTGAAACAAAGATGTGACCTCCCACTCATCCGAAGCGATTTTTATTTTAATAACTTTGCTCTGCTTTGTTTCTCTTGCGTTAACAATCATTAAAATGTAATCCAATTCTGACTTCATTGTGCGTGACGTGCGATTTTCATTGTAATTGTGAAATTATAGAAATAAACAAAATTAATAATTGTCCTTTATCATGAGCTCGCTTGGCTTTCATTTCTTTTTGTACAAACATTACAGTATGTGGCGTCTGGGCAGCGGGGGCAATTCTCTTTAGGAATACACCTCAAATTAATTCCTCGATGCGACTCACTTTATTCTGGGTGTTACGAGTAGTATCTGCAATAACTGTTGAGTTTGCTCATTATGCGTAGGCTTATTCGCTCTCGAGCTACGGTCGCACACAATTAATAATCATTCATATTGATATCTTCACGCCTTATAAAATGATTAAACCTCGCTCGATGACACCTTTAATCGAATTGAATTAAGCAGCGCTCTTATTTTACCATCATAAAAATTGAAATGAAATGAGATAAACAGCAAGGGGCAGTAGAAGCGATAATGAATTAACGAGAGAATTCGCGAGCGTTCCTGCCACTCTTCCCGTCCTTTGAAGAAAATCGCCACCATTTTCAAACAAAAGGAACGATTAAAAGAGATCGTCAATCGGAGCAATGACGCGAATCAAGACTGTCAGCTAGGATATAACAGCCTGCATTTAGCATTTAAAAGTCGAGCCGCGTTCGCCGCCCCGGATCACACTTCCTTGCACACTTCAGGTCTCTTTTCTCGCGCAGAGAGGCTGCCTTTTGGAACCTACGACTGATTCAATCGCAATTTTTCAACATGGCCGATAAAACGGAGCAAAGATCGCGCGCCGCTCGCGGTCTGACTTTGAGTTCGACCTAACTTGTCAAAGACTCTATATCTCTATCCTATATTTACTAAAAACTATTCACGAATAGTTATTGTAAATAATACTCATATGAAAGAGCGAGGTCCTATACTTTAGTGCGATTGCTTTGAATGATGAGGCGCAGAGTTGGAAGGCGAAGAGTTTCTGTTGTCATCGCACATAAAGAGGGACCACTCTACAAAGGAGCAAAGAATGCGGGATCGCGCCTCACGGGTTGAGTCAATTTCGTGGAACGCATTCTGCTCGCGCAGGAGACGAACGCGCCCCCGATGAGCCTAACTCGTGCCGTGGCGGCCCATCCTTCCGCAGCGGCAGCCGCAGGTCGCCCTGAATATGCAATGCGCTCTGCACGTACAGCTTCCCAAATAGAAATATCTTGCACGAATTATTCCTTTTAAGGTAAATTCCACTGTCGCAGAATACAACGCGTTTTTCAATTTTATTTTAAACTTTCCACTGAAAATTCACCGCATCTTTTCGAGGATGTTTCAGAAATACGCAACGTTTTAAATTTAACTATTGAAATTCTTGTTTGCAATTTAATCTGCCTAATAAAAGTATTTTTTCTACCAATATGAATAGAGGTAGGATCACGTGCTTGCTATTGCTATAGCTAAATCTGATCGAAAGGTATATAAACATGGGGTTTGCTGATAAGATATTTTCTGAAAATAGTGTTCTCGCAAAAAACACGACGGACGAAAAATGAAATAGTCCGCGAGACCCTTCAGACGTGATATAATGAAATATGCAGGGCGTGTGGTCGGCGCAGCGTGTGCCCTGGCATCTTTAACCGCCTGCGAAACGAGGGCTGTTATTAATTCGATCAGTCTGTGATCAGTTTTTATTTGTTATAGCTGACAAAGGAGCAGGTGGGTCTCCGATATGGTGAGAGAATTGATGGGCGGCGGGCCCATCAATAAGCGTGCCACAGTCCGTGCAGTGGTGATGTTGCCAGATTTTTACGCCACTTAAGTGGCTTCTTAAGCGAAACACAGAAGAAGTCACTCACTGTCTCACACACTCAGCTAAACATAGTAGAAGCACAGTGTCAAGTACAACTACGATTTCACGCTGAGTATCCTGTGAGCCCGTGGTAGTTTTACACAATTTATCTCTTATCAGTTTCAAACATCCGATTGGATTTCAAGAATTTGATTGGTTTTCAAGAAAAACAGTTCCTATTCACATAAAACATGTCCTCGTGCAGAAGTCATGAGACCAATCGAAGAGCAGCTATAGGCGCCCGCTTAACAATGCTGGCAATTCGTACAGTAACTTAATTATATAGAAAAGGCCTTGAAAAGGCTTCGCGCGCGCGCTCAGAGCGCACTAATTGCCAATTACAAGGCTCCAAATGAAAATTGGCCGCTCTATCGCCTCCGAGGCGCGTTCGATTTGCCAGCGTTAAGCGCAAAATACCACAAAATCGCAGACGATACCGCTCCTCTCATTCGGAACAACTACCCGCCTATGGCTCGGCTGTTACTGTCGCCTGTTTCTCCGAGCTGACGCTACTTTTAATTTGGAGCTCGGACGTTTTGAGTTTGAGTCCCGCGAGAACAATCAATGTTCCACTTGGATAAGCAAGAAAAGCTGATCTTCTGCTTGTTAATTAAATTAAATTAGGAAGTGTAACAGAAAATGTTCCACGCAGGAATTAAGCGGGTTTGTCAGTAGCCCTTACAAGTACTACAGACTACGTAAACTTTTAATATAAGTATAAATAATGTCTCAGCATTGTCTGTATATTATATATAGTGTCTTACTAAGTGAGCTGTTCAAAATAATAACAATTAAAACTAGATTTGAGGCAGTTTTTCAAAAATTGTCGCAGCCGCGGGTACCAGTTGTGAGGTACCGGCAAGGGAACATGAACGTGCCACGGATTACACAGAATCACTAATTGGAGCGTTCGCTGATCATGTTTGGAGTAATATTATATTGTTTAGTTGAAATCAAATATTGTTATGTGAAATCATTACGCTGTTACAATAGCTGCCTTCTATTGTGCAAATTTCAAATAACAATCACAGACTTCGCCAATCTCTGACGCTAGTAACAGTGGTACACATCAAGGACACTTGACAATTTGTTTTATCCTCAAGCAGACATGAAATATCAACGGACTCCTTGTTAGTGACCATCCATAGCAGTAGAGAGCAGTTTCAGTAGCCTAAGTAATTACCACAGGGGTCGTGTTAGGAGAAACTTTTTACTAAGGAGCCACGACAAAAGAAATGACAATCTTGCAACTCTTGCAAAGGTAGCATGCCTTTGCAGCCATAGGCATGCCAGCATACACGAGGATGCCTTGCAGCGCCCTTCCTTCGCCGTACGAAGGACAGCTCGCGTTACAACGCTATTCAAGGCTTGCAAGTTAGTTAGTTGTTAGTTCTCTCTTCCTCGGTGCGCTTGTTCCGGGAGGTGCAGTGATTATGGACGCTAGTTAAAGGACTTTTCATGGAAATCAAATTCACGATTTCAGTTATTGTGGGTAAAAGTACGTCCAAATCCACATTGTGCAAGCAAAGCTATTGGATTTGGAGGACGCTACCGTACAGAGCCAGTGAGAAGTTTAGGGCAGTTACTCGCCTCGCCTGAGAAACACCGGCAAGAACCTCACCCGGGTCATCCCCATCTTATGTTCTTTAAATTAACAGTCAAGTGCACTACAGTTGTCTACGACATTGCACTTGCTCCTCAATATAGATTAAATTTGACACTTAAATGGCTTGTTGTTTGTTTGTTTGGTGATTGCAGGTAATTTGCTAGAGCTGTACTCGTGCTCACCCAATGTGACGCATCTGCCCATAGAGCTGAATTGTCCGTTAGTTGTGGCCGGCCTGACAAATTTTTACTCGAATACTTGACTATAGTCGCGAGGGTGGACGTGAACCTAATAGGAGGGCATAAACAAGGCAAATTATCGACAGGCTAGAGCTCCAGGCTCCCAGATGAAGGGTCCGCGTCTGAAAGTTAATCAAGAGGCGATGTGTTTCGTGCAATTTGTACAGTCGTTTGACCCTTCATAACAGCCGCCGGCCCACTTGTTATTTTTCACCTCAAAAATGGGCCTCGTAAAGCGACGCCCAGTGCCGCGATGAGCACCATTTTTCTTAATCGCACGCGATTTCTGACAATTTTATTTTTTGACGCACTTTATTCACATTAGCCGCGGCCCACGCAAATTTATCATATATGTAAATATAAAAGTAATTTCTCATTTCTAATTCGTACTTCTGGACTGATCGATTTGCAACTTCATATTTTTCTTATGTCAGATTATCAACAGCTGAATCTTACTTATGGCACGGGGACGCAAGTAGACCTTTTAGTTTTGGAGACTATAAGTGTAGGTGTCTCAACGCCGCCAGCCAGACGCTGACGAGTTGTGATCCGTCAGTTCTTGGGAAAAGGTAAGAAAAAGAAGAAGGCTGAGAGAGAAGAGCTTTAATCGATGAACCTGGAGAACTGCACCACGATGATGAGGTAGGTGACGCAGAGGCTGCAGTAGCTGAGCGGCAACGACATGTCCACCCTGACCACGCCCCACAGCGCGTACGCGAACCCGCCATGGCGCGTCAGCTGGAACAGCGCCTTCAGCTTGCGGCGTTCGTGCTTGGCTGCAGGAAAGCAGGGCGTCGCCTTATTCGCTCTTGGCCCGGCCTCAAGAAGGGACTGGTACGCACCTAGTGCTTGCGTGTTGATGGCGTCGTGCAGCTTCGTCCGGATGGCGGTCACTTGTGTGGCCGTGATGTTTGAGAAGTGGCAGGGTAGCACCACTAGCAGAGTGAACTTCACGCAGTAGCACACGGTGTACAGCACCAATGCCTTCAATTGCTGCAATTCCTATTCTTTGCAATATTCAGTAGACAAAGAGGCCACTTAGCTGCCAAATGAAACAAGCTACATAAAAAAGAAATTATCGATTTTAGTATTGGAGTCTTACAATTGTGGTTAAATAGTGTTTACTATTAAAAAGCTTAAGTTTTAAACTGCCACTGGCAAAGAGCATGATTCATGATCTGCCAAGTCCACCGTGCTTGCCAGATGAAAACATTTTAAAGATTAAGAAAATATGCCGTGAATACGCGACACGATGACGCAACCGTTTCCCGAAGCACTTGCAGCCTGAAAATGGTTGCCGTCGGGGGCATACTCACAACCTCGTACGCTTGGTCGATCACTTGCACGGCTCGGAACACGTTTTTAAGAAGCATAATAGTCAATAGCCCGGACGCCGTGAATAATACTACCATCTGTAAATGAACATAACTGATTAAAAAATGGTGAATAATTACTTTGATCAGCTCTTTTAATTGTACTGCAAAAATAGTTGAAAGAAAAGGAACACGAAGACTGACCGGGAAACTCATGGCAGAGTTGAGTTTCTCTGAGCACGAGTGCAGCAGATCATAGGCGTCGTGCAGCTGCGTGAGGTCCAGGCGTGCGTGCCGCGCCAGGCCTTCCAGCGGGTCACTAATCTCGCGGGCCCCTTGCACCCTCCGCACGTGCCCTTTTACCACCTTGACGCGCTTCAACAGCATCACCAGTAGGCCGCAGAAGAAGACTATCTCCGTGTCGTGAGCGAGAAACGCGAAGTACATAATCAGATATGAATAGTCGATGAGTTGTTCGCCGATCTCTGTCTCTACACTCTTCAAATAGAAGATTTCTGACAGGAAAAATATCACGTCCACAAACAAGAGCACGAGTAGGTGCCGCAGAGAGAAGTCGGCGACGAGCGGGTGCTTGCTTATATTCAGCATGGCGTCGAACGCGTCCACATTCTCGAAGAACTTCTTCAACGTTTTCCTGTAGAGCAGCACGGAGTTTATGGAGAGCAGAGCGAACTCCACGATCAGAGTGTTCCGGAACACGAGGTAGGTGGCGCTCGTCATGTAGCTGCTGCGCATCACAACGAGCACGAGCGCGGCGGCGAGCGTCGAGTATAGGTAGCCGAGGAAAAGCTTCAATCCCCCGTCGTACAAGAGGAAGAGGCGGTTCACGCCCACCATCAGCTGCAACCAGACGAGGCATTTGAGCCGCGGGAGGCCGCCACGCTTCACTTGCACCAGATTGTTGATTTTCGGAGGCCCAAGCGGGACTTTTGGACTGATCATTTCGACGACCATTCGTATGGTCGGAAGCGAAAGTAATAAACTCGAAATAGTGCTTGAAATATTAATAATTTCCATGTCATTAAATAAATGGGTTACGAATGAGCGAGCCTCTAATGAATTGTCAGCGACAGCAATTACCAATAGTGCTCCATCGAACGAATTAAATAAAATTGGCTTTTAACCTTGGCTGCACTGATGCGCCTGCTTCCTTGAGCCTTCGACTTCGGTGCCCAATGATTCGTATCGGACACGGTTGACGGAAATGGTTGCGGAATCTATAAAGTGAATAAAGCGCAAGCGGGCTTGCGACTTTATGTGTTAGTACCTACCATCCTAGCCTTGTTTGCACTTCTCCTGCAAGGAGCAGCGCGGCAGCAACAACTTCCTCATCGGCATTAAAGGGCGGTCTTTTCGATTGATCCGATGAGTTGGTCGCCGCTTCGGTCGTAGCCAAACAATAAATAAAGCCCTGAAAACATTTCCAGCTGCAGCTCCCATCCGACTCTTGAAATACTGTGACATTAATAGTTTCCTGTAGGGCATGTCAGAAGAGATTAAACAGGAAACAAATGTATTACCAGGTTCTGGCTGTACCCTTTGTAGCCTTCAGAGTTACTCTTATTTACTTTTCCCTTTATGCGTACGTTTATCGATCTTTCTCAACGGCCAAATTCCCTTGCCATCCAAATATTTTTTAAAACAGCTTGGAGAGTTTGTAATGTATATTTTAATCTTAATTTGATTTTAGCTAAAGTATAACTCAGATATAAGTGAGTCATGTATCGAAAACTCAAGTAGAATATTATATAAATGATTAATGAGTTTTTTAAATCTAATAAATATCACAAACATGCCTGAGAAGCATTTACATGGAAAATGGTTCTGTGTCCATGTTTGTCGCTCCAATACATCTTCAGAATGTCTCCAATCATAGGTAGACATTATGCCTACACTCATATTTCAATACAATTAGTTGTAAAGCGGTGAGGAGGCCTCCTGGCAGCTGCCTTCATTAGCGAGCCAATGCGCAAGTGTCTGTTTGCGGAGCGGCAATGGAGCTCGTTGGGCCGAATGAGCCGCGCCGGCCTGACACGGAGTGCAGATAACGACAGGCCGTGGTTGAATTTGTAACGGTTATGACTTTTAATTTTTATATCCCCCGACGAAAAGAAGCTTTTATAAATGTAACGAGTGTCTGTGTTTATGTTGGAAAAGACAGTCGTAGTATCATAGTAAGTTACTATGTCGGGTGTTTTTTCCTACAATTGTGCCGGTTTGTGGAATGTTCCGAATCAGGCAGTACGCGCCAGGCAGGCAGCCGCCCCTGGGAGAGGTCCCGGGACGGGCGGGCGTAACGGCTAGGAGGAAAACTGTTTAAAGTATATTTTATTAACATCCTCGTCCACGAGGAAGCGATTATTTGAACGAGCCTCATTACCGGCGGTCGCTTTGTTTTCTCGGCGGATGCGCCCTGGACATTCTCTCTTTGGCACGATTGTTTTATGCTAATTTTGTTTAGTTCGTTACTTTGTTAATTATTTCCCTTCGAGTTTACCTTAATTCCAGAAGATTTCGCCTTCTTTTGTTCCCAGTTCGTGCTCGCTTTGTATTTTTGCAATGCGTCCTCAACTTGGTGAGCGCTCATTTTCGTTTTGATGAAAACCTTTCACACGAAATTTTCGTGCTAACGAAGTACGAGTAATAAAAGCTGAAACTGAACACACTCCAAATGATCTCCGTACCTTCGCCTCAGCACCATAGTACTTAGCTCGCTGAGACGCTACGATGCACCAAACAATCATACAGAGGTGGACAGACAACCCTCAACTGCCTACACGTAGTCAGTGCTCCCTAACTGCGACGCCGCCATTTCCGCATTCTTATTTATCTGAGAACCTGCACGCAGCAACGCGAGCTGTGCGTCCAATGTCCGAGCTAGAGGCACACCGACGCATGCGCGCACGCAGCAGTTGCGACGGCTGGAAGTGGCAGCACTGTTATCTGTTATAAATAACATTGGGCAACAATATGAAATAGACGGGAACAGTGAATTGAATAAGGAAGCCTTGGACGGAAGCTGCGGTCTCGGCCGGAGCCAATAAATCAAACCGTTTTTTATCTACAAAATAATTTCGCCAAGAGGAAAATAAAGGGAATTTTGTCCGTAAGCTCGGCCGAGATAAACTCGGGCGTCGTAATGGACAGCCTTGCGCCATTACCGAGTATTTATTAGCTACCGCGTGGAAACTTCTCGCGTTTGGCGACTCTTCTTCAGGGCTGCTTGGGCCGCTCGGGAGACGTTCAATGTCAGTTAAAGTTACTTCCAAACAGTGAATAATCTGATTGACCGAGGTCAAGTAGTTCTATTAAAGACGATCGATGACATCGCCATGTGAGCCAATGTTTTTAAATATATTGTAAACTTACAATTCACAATATCGATTTGCAGTAACATACATCATATTACTTAGAGAAACATCGCATTCTATTGATCGAATGACGTGAAGCTACTCAATTACAATTTCTTGCAAGTACAAATGTATATGTATATACTCATATAATACCTACAATACCTACAGATAATATCTCGCAAAACTTGAATCTTTTACAACGAAGTTCACATGGGAACGATCTCACGAATGAATGGCATCAGGCCACAGAGGATAGCTTAAATGGTTGTTAATATTAGCTATTAGGTATTCGCAGTAGGCAATTGATAATTGACGGCAGTAACAAGTAACAAGGAAAGCGGCACTTTACCACAGTACATTCCAGTACCGCGCCACCTCTATGGTAAGAATTTAAAGAAAAGCCTGCGAAGCGAGCGAGTTGCCGGTGAGGGAGGAGGGGCAAGGCAAACAAGGGTTCATCCCGTGGCCAAGATTAAAGCCGCTGCTTGTGTTTTGTGCGCCGCGAATTATTCACGGTTCGTGATATTTTTCGAAAAGGTTTCGGCTTTTTTAAGCCCCTACGCGGAAGTTGTTTCAATTATTTTAAACTGCTGAGCGCCCACAAATAAAAGAATTAACCTACCATACAGTGAGCATACAAAGAATTCTTCTTTTCCAGCACAATTACTTTGATATATTCTCTGTGACATTTAACCAGCGACACAAAAGACGGTGTTACAAGATTGTGTCATTTGTCTCTTTTAAATTCAAGCTTTTGTTCCTAACGACGTTAAGCCAAACGTCTTTTTCTGACGCAGGAGCAGATAGCCATCAATGAACGCCTTAACACTAAAGCAACAGACTGTACAAGTACAGTCGAGACATACGGCTGCTTTCATTTTGTTCTCTGTTCTTCGGCATTGGCGTTGGCAGTAAGCCCTTCCTCTTGCACTTTGTGTACTATCACTCCATTATCTTTTTATTCATTTCAATTGCAATTTATTACCGCTTCTTCTAGAAAGTAGTTGGCGTGACTATTAGTTGAAGATATACATATACAACTTCCTTGAAATGAGCTAGCCATCGTGCAGCGTACCTTGATACGGCTGGTTATGCCATTACTTGCATAAAAATAAGTTAAGGCTTTGATTATACAGTCGCGTCTTCAACCGAAAAGGTATGAGAATGGTGGTGAGAGACTTCCTATTCCGGCTCACCTCGAGCAGGCTCAAGCTCGCGCAAAGGCGAGTCAAGCGACGCCGCCGACTAGTCAGGCTTCGTTCTCTTCCGCAGTTCTTTGTTGAAGAAACACGTTGCTTATTTAAGTTTTTTGAGGTTGAGTTTTGTATGAATAAATCGTCTTTCGAAAAAAAGGCCGCAGACTGAGCGAAACGCTGCTAAAATCACATACCTACTTGAGTAATTAAACTGAAGATTGTTATAATTAAAGATCAAAGGCCGAGTAAAAGTGGAGTTGCGTAAGATTATTAATTAAAAATACCCGAAAGATGAAATGTTTTTAAGATTCGTTCGTGTATACAGTTCTAACAGTTCATAAGAAAAACCGATTCTAAAAAGAGATTCCACCTCCTGTCTTACATTTTGCTGTGATTGTCGACGCTCGTGCACCAACGTGCTGGCCCATGCGTCGTGACTGGCAAGTATTTCTTGGAATGAACGTAACGGTAATTGTCGCGGAAAATTAACACGGCTCAAAAACCGAAATTTGTTTTTATTAGAATGTAGCCGTCAATGCACCTACTGTTACAATTATTGGACGTTGTTATCCGAGCTGTCCGAGTGAGCTTCTTGCTTACGATTCCCTTCATTTCTGCACTGCATGAAACTAACGAGTGAGCGCCACTTCGCTAGCGCCGAACACCACCCAAATCCACTCGTGCGCAGCAGCGCCGATTACACTCCTCGCCGGATCATACACAAACGGAGACCCACGGACGAATTACACGATCCGGATGATCCTATAGCTGACAAGCTGATAGCCTTCCCAGAGGATAATAACATAAACTCAGATGGTAGGGTTCTGAGTAGAGAGCGCGATAATAACAGCCTCTGCCGGATACGGAGGCGAGGACCTAGCTACGTCCCTAGGCTCACCGCGGTGAGCTTCCGAGCGGCTGCTCAGGCGGCCCATGACCCCGCGACGGCCCAAGCCGAGGTTCGTGTCTGGCAAGAGGCGCCCTTGTGCTTGTCTCGGCTAATATTCGAATTCGCGGCGAGCCTGTGAAGCCGTGATGGCTGTGTGGCCGGCAGCATACAGCCCTTATGCTATTTTTATCTAAGGTCGAATGGCTGTAGCAAACTCCAATTGAAACGTTTCTTTTGGGTTAATCGAAGATGAAAAATGACTTTTTATTTTAAACTTCGATAAAAAGTTATCAATACAATAAAAATAATTCCGGGGAATTATTCTCAGCGGTTGCGAAGGTTGAGCGGCTCTAAGGCGACAGTCGTGCGGCCGCCGCTGCTCGTTTGGCGAAGGCCGGCGTGAATAGGGAATTAGGAGGCACTCTTAAATAACTCCCTTCCGCCTTCATGCCGAATTCGTTGCGCAACAAAAAACACAATACAATCTTCCGGAGCTTATTCGATTAGCATAGCGAACGGCAGCGGCTCCGAGCCTCAGCTCCAGAATTCAATTGCTCCTCAATACGTTTTCTCCTGCTGCCGTCAGCCCGCTCCCGCGCTGTTCAGTTTCACACATCCTCCTGCTACATTGGTGTGAGCGTATCTGATGTAGAATTAAATGTGAACAATCGATCGAGCGATGCGGCTGATCTTCGGACGGACCGCTGCTCGTACTTAAGCGATGTATTCGCTTGTGTTCCGCTAATGCGTTCCAGTATTCAGCCCATTGTTTATTCAGGCAGAGCCATCAAAGAATCGGCGCCTTTATTGCCAACACATTAGCATCGCTACCTAAGGTGATAAGCCACTCCGCCGTCGCAGCCTCCAAACGAGGGCGAATTCCAGATAACGCGCCCCGCCCGCGCTTTCCCACTCGCAGCGCTCAATTGCTTTACTGTCGTATCGCGAGCGGTCGTGTGGAGGTCGCGCTCGGCCTTCGGGCGCTATTTCTGCTCGACCCTTCAAATGCACAACAAATTTCACTGCTTTTATAGAAAAGGTGGTAATCTTGCGCCCATGGACAACTCGAGCCCTTGCAGAGCCGCGGATGCGTTGCCCCCCCTTAAAGAATATTAACGCTCTTTTCTTGAAAGTCCCTGCGCCATATTAGTTAGGAAATAGCCCGCTGGCAGTGTGGTGCGCGGCACAACCATAACGATGATACTTCGCTTATAGCTATTTTATCATGGCTCGAGCTACATCACCGCACAAGAAGTTTGACAACACGTTGTTCTTTCGTTTAGCTAGAATAAGATCGTGGCTACTTTGCCATCTTTACAAAATAACTTAGCACAGAAAGAGGCAGGCGGGTGTCCTTAGGGTAAAAGCCCACCGTCACCCACTAGGGCATTACAAGGAACGTAGGAGTGGAGAGCTACTTGCCTTATGTAGTTGCCTTGAGAAGTAACGCTCGGGTGGTTGGAAAGGCGCGCTGGCGCGGGCCACGCCTCGGCCAGTCTGCTAAGCGAGATTAGGCCGATTGTATTGGCAGCTATTATTCTTTGCATTCATTGCTCATTGCTGCGCGGAAGTATTCGCGGAGCCACGTTGTAAGACTGCACTGGGATATTTAAAGCCTCTATAGGGATATCGGCAGGAGTTATTGAGCAAATGCAATTCGTACCTCACATTACTTATTTATCATGAGCATCGCATATTTATCATCGCAGCATTAGTTGTTACTGCTGCAACTGAATGATGCAACAAGCCAAACGTCACATTGCCGCTGAGGCAAGGCTGTCGATGATTTTGTCAATTCACCCGTCGAGTTGGACAACTACTTGATTCAGTTGCTACCACAGATCTGACAGACAGTCCAGCTAATGAGGAAGCTTTCTTGAGGGGTTGGGGCGAAGCAACGACAAAGAGAAAAGTCGAAGTGCGTTGGGCCTTGGGATGGGGCAGGCCCCACGAACCCCTGCAACTCATTCTATCGTACTCATGAACGAACAAAGGAACACGAGCGCTTCAAACGATTGCAGCACAACGAGCCACTCATTAGCAAACCGTCCGTTTATATTTTATCTGCCTCGGTTTGAGTAATGTAAAAGTTAGCATGAGGGCCTAATCTTGCGCGCGTCAAAGGACCTCCGCCTGCATGGAGATCGGCCGACGCTTCGCTTACAGTTTTGCGCGTCCTCTGTTCCCGGCCACTGCCAGCTTACCTGTCGGCTGAGAGCCTTCGCGCGAGAGCCTCCAGGAAGAGGCAACTCACCGGCAAGCGGCCGATTTGCAATTTAAAAAGGGTCCGCTCTCGTTGTCTTTGACTTCATCAGTTAAAGACAACGGCGCATGATGCCTAATTTCTTCTTCTCCACTCCTCATCTAGAACTTTGGACTTTAGCAAATGATCGCTTAATGCAGGCCGTAGCGATTCATTTGTCTCATTTCGCTACTCATGAGATATGCTTTAGAGAGGATTTTCATTTACTCCACAGATTCTAGCCGAAGATATCTCGGCTTGGCCATAAATTATAGTTAATTTATCCTCGATCTAGCCTCTTCCGTGCGAGTTAAGTTTGGATCTGGTCATAAGAACTCATGAAGCTTCCAAGAGCCACATAATAAATGCGATCGAATCGTGCAGGGGCTTTAATGACAATGTTTGAAGTGACATTGACGTGAGTTTGAAATTCCTCGCCGGAAAACCTTAAAAGATGTATTAACGATTACAAAGTTTCACCTCGACCTTGCCATCCGCCAAACAAAGAATAAATCGAAATCGGTGCATTCATATGAGAGCTACACATGAGTTAGCAGTAGCGTGATATGTGTGGATCACTTTAAAATTTTAGAAAGTACAAAATTTCCTACTTTTTGTACTGTTCACATCGCTAGGTCATACATAGGTCTAGGTCATCACACAGTACGATAAGCCCTTAAAAATTTCTACGTAAGCGCCAAAGAGTCAAGTGGAACCCGCAATTGAAGGAGATACATACTAAAAGGCTATATGTTAAAGTGTGTGGCTGAGAAGTCATCCGGATGCCCTGAGTCTTTACTTAGCATAGTAGTTGTTGCTCAGACTGAGGCGTTGTGGGTCTGGCCCAGATCGAACAAGGGGCCGTGCAAGCAAAGAGCGGCGGCGTGCTCCGTTACATGTAAGTGCCCGCAGCAGGGCGATGCCTATTGTGGCGAGTCTTTTGTCGAGGCTGAATTACCATACAGGACCGCCCTCACGATATAATATGCAACAATGGCTGAGCCCCTTCCGTAACGTTTTACTTTTTAGAAATTGTAATTAAATCTTAATAATAAACTCTTGTGATCCTTGCGGAAGCGCTGCCAGCGTGGTGGCGTTTTTTAAAAATGTTATCTTATTAAGTTTGTATTACGGTTAACACAAAAACGGAACCGAAAGTCAAAACGAAGCCCGTATTTAACTTTGCAATCGTTTTCATTTCTGTTCAATTTGATAAAGAACGGACGAAAGCGGTTCGCACCGAGACTTGGCGAACTTGCGATGTGCACTCAAACTAATCTTGTTGGGCGAACGTCGGCTGGGGTCAATAAAACTTGAGTGTTTTAGTTAAACGAGTAAGAGCGGCGTAGTTGTCAGGCTCCCTCTCGCCAATTATTGTCCTCTACCTTCGCCGGACTAGTTCTAGACTAATTCTCCCTTATCTCGACACACGTGTCACCTACCATTCGCACACTGTAGGACGGGAGCTAGCAAGCTGGGGGAAACAAGCATTTCAGGTTGGCCAGTTTTGGATAGGTTGTCTCTCTTACGATGTGTCTGAGCGAATAAAAACACTATAAAGGATGCTAAATTAAGGAGGTTTAGGAGATGCGGTGCTGCTGTCGCTAGGGATTTGGATGCTACAACAACAGCTCCTGGATGGAGGGACCTGGATCAGATTGACTGATCTCGTGCGTCTGGTCTCCGGGGCTATTGGTGAACACAATATGTAAGGCATTTTGTGCCGCGCACCACCCCTATGTGGATCAACTGCCAGCAGGGCTACTTCCAAACTAATACAACGTTTGGAAACTAATACAATACAATGGGACATTAAAAAAAGCGTACATATTCCGTAAAGGCCAGCAACGCACCCGCAGCCTTGCAAGGGTTAGGATGTCGGTGGGCAGAGGACCGTTTTTCCTAGGTGAGGCTCCTGCTCATTTGCCACCATTTCCATGTAAAACGCACATACTCGTAAGTGGCGATGTCGATGGTCCAAAGTGTAAGACATTGCTCGAGGGCTTTGTGGAATTGTGTGCTGAATGGAAACAATGCCCTCGGAGTAAATGTTTTGTCTTCTTCACCTTCAACACCTTGATTGAATTTCTATGAATCGGTCCAATGCGGCGCGCCTGAGCTCGGAAGACAACGTGGTCGGGATGAACTCTAGTTGACACACAGCTGGGCAAGGTAACAAGGAGATGTTTCATACGCAAAACGTTCAAGCCTGGAGGAGCCTACCCACCGCCGCCCGCAGGCCGCCTAAAGACAAGTTTGTTCAATGATATTCGTTTTCTGGCCGAAGATCGAGTCGACTCAGTCTTGTTGTTGGCGTGAGGCACACAATGACAGCCTCTTTTCAGTTTAGTCATAGAAACAACAACAGGAAAAAATACGAGGCAGAACAGAGGCAGAAGCCAGCAGTCCTCGAACGGCTAGGACTAACGAACTCCACCGCAACTTCAGCTCGTGACGTGGGCTAATGGGGTACTGACTACGTTTATTCTGGTCCCGATTATAATGAGTTTGCTCTCGTGAGATACGGCCGCTGTTTTTTTAGCGGAATTCCTTTTATGATTGTGTAGCAGCTCTTTAAGTAGCTTTAAGTAAACTTGGCGGACCGTATAACCTCACTAACTCAGGGAATCATATCTCGAAAATCTTTTCGTCCATATATATCATATGATTCGTTTCTGCGTATCATTTAAAAGTGAGATTCCTACGATCAAAGTTATTTCGTATTTATTCTTACCGAATTCACATATTGTACAATACTTAGGGAAGGTAATGCTTTTGTCTTTATTATAGGATCAGAATGACAGTTCCTTTTTAACAGATTGAGTTAGAGCTCAAGACGACCGAATACTTTGAGTCGGGTGATAAGAAAAAACTCTTGAGATTCATCAAATTTTATTCATGAACTCGTGTGCACATTTAACAAGTAGCATCGAGATATACAATTACAACCTAGAACTTCCCGTGTCGAGAAGGCCACGCAGATGTCGGCGTTTCTATTACATTTCACTCTTACAAAGTGCGAATGTTCGGTTTAGAATGACATATTTAGTGTTCCCACAAAGGGAAGAGAGTTATTCTTTTGTTCATTTTTATATAATCTGGTCTAGATTTCGTGAAAACCCGTTTCGAGTTTTTTGGGTGTTAGGAAAGGTTCAGGATGCCGCGTAAACAACTGACTCTGCGTTCATCCCAAGGCATGCGATACCCGAATTGGCCTATCGACTTATCGACTATACAAAGTTAACGCTATCAAGAAAATATAATGTCTCTACGTCGCTCAAGTGTTATACAGTAATGGAGATAAAAATGCTATTCGGGTTTATTTACAGAGGTGCTATTTACACTTACGACGAATGATATCCTGGAAGCACACAGAAACGTTACGTCATAGTCCTACACAATGTACAAGACCGCCGTCGCACCGGCCAACGTTCAAAGCGACCCTACGCCGGCAGAGCTCTCGTTTCTAATGAGCAAGGGATCGGACCTGCAGCGAGCGGCTAATAAGCCAGGACTGCCTAAACCTTGTCAAGGAGAGGAATCGCCCTTTCCGAGGGCAGTTTCGGAATGTGATTGGGGAGGGATGATCTGTACAATTTAGCGGCCTTCCAAAGCAGGCATCATCGGCGCTGAGTGATACTCCAACAGACAGTCAGCGGGTCATCTTTGAACTTTGGCACAACTGTATACGATTAGCGAGAAACCGGGACCGCTGTCTTTGCAAGAGGGACACCGCCTAAGGGTACTTTAAAATCGGTTCTTTCTTAGCAGCTCGTATATATTATTATTACCATTTTTAAACATGTACACGATAATAAAACGACTTATGAGTGATAGGACGGGTAGCGGCGTACTTCCTTTTCCATGGGTGTGCCTAAACACCCGTCGGCAGTCCGGCAGAGCGGCAAGGGCAGTGCGCCGCGACCCGCGCCATTGTTCTTTCGAAAGGCGAACAAGTCAAATTTAGCCGGCTTGTAGCGAATGCCTCTTTATTATATATATTATATTTAAATGAGACGGCAATGTTTATGCGAATTACACAAAGAGCAGAGCCAGGAGTGGAGGGCGGTGCGACGCCCAAATATGCCCAAAACTTTTAATGATCCAACTTCGGTCTAGACGATTTACACATTGCATGTAGCCTCGCAGTCATCCAGTGCAGGGGAACAGTAGAGGTCCGCGCTTACTGCGATTCGCTTTTCGCTCGAGTGGACAATTTTCAGCGATAACTTAATTATTGAGCACAAAGGAAGATGTCGTGTCCCGCCTGACTTTTGCTGCAGCGGCGGCAAAAAACCGTTTTTATTGATTGGAGGCTTCATTGGCCGGTTACCATGACGACGAGCTTTATATTTTTGAAAGTTGTCGCACCTCAGGCGTAATTAATAATTAGTTTAAGGCAAGTGATTTACCGACCGGAAGCATATGATTCGCTCTCTTTTTTTGTTTATACGGAATCCATTCACCATGTTAAATCTGTGTACGCGCTGCGTGGATACGGGTACTGTGGCTCTGTTCTTTGCGATTTTGTACACAATTATAGACATAATGGCAATGTTTGGAGCGACGCGGGAAGGAAGGAACGCTCGAGGTTGGGCGGCACAAAACGGTCGATGTAATCTCGCCGCCGGCGCTCGTTAAGGGCAATTTGTGCTCGCGACTTATCCTCCCGCAGATCTGGAGCACATTATGGAGTACAGCTTATCTTAAGTATCCGCCGAGTTATTGTCGACGCGGCAGAAGGGATGCTGTGGCCTCACTAAGTCGTTCATGCAAATCGCTTCTACATTACTCGCTGTCGCTTTTCTTTCGTTTTAACCTGTGACGGCTCTCTCACGCCGCCTCCAGGCGTATGTGTTGCCACGAAACCAAATCAATACGAAAATAAACTCACATGTGTACACAAGTGCCCAGTGCCGCTCTAGGAGTGGCGGCTTTTGACATACTATAAGGGTGTACGTACAAGAATATTTTGGTAGAGGCGATACACTTTATTCATCAGATAGAAATTTCTATGGCGAATAACTAGACGCTTCGTCACCGTTTGACGACGTCGCCAAAGTTAAGCCGAACGCCAGTGGGCGGCGGTTGGCGAGCAACGGCGAAAGCAGTCGTTCCTGGTCCATCAATTTACAACATTTTCAGATATGTCTTATTACTTCTGTTCAAATATACACCGAGCTACACGTCCTCTTCGTCCGCGCGCGCCTCCGCCACGCCCGCACATAGGCCGGCCATGCAGTCGAGGCCTGGCTCGCACGTGCCCTTGAAGCCGCCGCAGTGCTCGCCCACGGTCCTCGCGCACACTTGGCAGCACCTGCAAGCACAACGTTTCCATGTCCTTTCAATCGAGTCGGATAGCAGTCCACAAGTGGATTTAATATCACTACTTTTTTAGAAATCTCATATTGATTAATAGAGACGTGCTGTTATTAAAGAAGGCACTCGTGATGCCCTATCGATTCAGGTGGCGAGAGGCGGACAGCATTAGTGGCCGGAGCCGTTCGAGATCTAGATTCGATCAGCTGCTCTAACAGTCGCCACTGGCGCTGCGCGTCGAACGTTACCAGTGCTCGCACGGACAAGCTAGGGAAGGCCAGACCTGCAGGGGTCCCACACGACCATCCCGAGGCCCGGGCAGCCACTGGGGCCCAGCGCCTCACACTCGCTCGGGTTGCACACGCAGTTGTAGCTCCGCACGACGGCCACGACCGTCAGCAGAGCAAACGTCGCCAGCCAGCGCCTCATGCTGGCCTCACATCACGCGACGCCTCCTCTCAGCGCCTGCTCGGAGCCATCTCGCGCGGCGCAGCTCTGAAACAGCTCGGCCAAATCAGTCGATGCGACTTTCTCATCAGGAGAACTAGAAAAGTGACATCTCCAGAGAACATACATTACAGATAGTTTTCTTTTTGTAGCAATTCAGTCATATAATGATCAATTTAGCTTAAAAGAGTCACCGTCAAGCTCTCTGAACGAGAGGCGATGGGCGGCTCGATGGGCTGAGGCTCAGGCACATCTCAATCATTAAAACTATAAAATTCTCCACCGACAGCGAAACGAAGCCACCGAGGTTCCGTGGGCTGAGCCAAAGAAACACCAGCCGCCTGAGAGTTGTCACACCCTATCGAAGGCAAATGTTTATTTCATTTCCCGATGTTGGTGTTCCGTTGAGAGCTTGTTGTTATATGTAAAGGGATTTCCAAGAAAATCGTAGAAATCATTTTAAAAATTTAATAGAAAATCAAGAAGTAAATCGTAACAAGACAAAGAACATTTTCTTGTTTAGTCGCTGTGATGGGATTGCAGAAAAAATGTTCTGGCTCAGTAACTTGCGGTGTTTTTGTCCTTTGATCAAGGCGAGCCCTTTTCAGGAGACGCGGCGCCTTTTCCCTCGCCGCTTATCACTTTCATACCTTTCGAGCTTCCGGTACCCAATGTCTGAAAGACTTGATACTAAAGTGCTTAAACACTACAAGACCTTCCCACTGCAGTATAATAGAGTGCTTTCATACAAGCACCATGTTTGGCCAATTTGATGAGCTCCAATTAAAATTGAAACGTAAGTGGCGATTGTGTGGCTGCTCAGGATGCGCCGCACTTCTGCTCGCATCCTTCTAACGAATAAATAAACTCTAAGAAATGGTGTCACAGGATATAGAGAAACAAAAGGTAGGTTCCTAAAAGCGTGTCGTGATCAGCCAATTTCCGAGGACACTGCATAGCAGACAGCGGAGTATGTGGGTCTACGAAATGGTAAGAGAACACCGCCACCCATTAAAAACTACGCCACAGTCCACGAATCGAGCGACACTTTTATTATTAAGTGGCCTCCGATATCCTCGCTCACTCTGCGAAGCACAGTTATTTATTATTCATTCTATATTCTCCTTCTAGTTATCACAGTTATGCTAATATTACCATTGAAATGGACTTTATTTAATCTTTTGTAGTTTCTTCATGTATTTTATTAACATCGGTTACGGCTAGATTTTGTTGTTACAAAGCTCGCCTTGGTCTTGGTAAAGGAGAAGGTTCCCCTGGTTCAGCATCGAATGCTAATCCTATCCTAAGCTAGCTGACGTTACAAATAAACAAACAAAATTAAAACCTTCTCTTGAATTATCATATTATCCTAATTAGTGATGACCTCTGTCTGTTTTCTCGTCTTATTCCTGGGACGATAGCAGTTCCAAGGCGAGCTAGCTCGTTGGACTCATTCTCTGCCCTCCTCACACCTTCGCGAGAACTATTGTAGGTCTATGGCTCCTAGCTTACAAAAGTTGTGAAAAATAAAGCTAGAGACAGGCTCAGGCGCCCTCGGCCCTTCGCGCAACCTGCGAGACATAATAAACAGCGCTCAGCCGTCTCAAACGCTAAACTCAGGTTGGTTGGTGAGGTAATGGAAATTGACAACCACTTCAGAAGAAATACTGAAACAATAGGTCCATCCGCACCTCTGGAAAGTGAAAATAGGCGAGCGCTCCGCGCAGCCCTGCCAGTTGCCAGTTGCCGGGCCAATGTCGATGATAAAGCCCCTTCGAAGACAAAAATCCAATCTGCTTATGAAAATATGAATTTGCGACTATGCAAGGCCGGGAGACGAGGCTCTCTTTGTTCGACCTCCGCAAAGGATTAATGCGATGCTCGATTGGATCCAATAAGGATCTGCGCAGTGTACATACATTAATATAAATGGATACCTCTTATTAGGACGTGGCTCGGGGCGACCTCTATACATATTCAAACATATAGGTACGTATATAATATAAGCTGATCCGGCAAACCACGTTTTGCGGTATCAATTCTTTAACTACAAATATCGCTATTCATAAACAGGGCTTGAGATGGACCACTCTTAGCTCTTCGGGGTACAAAAAGTAGTTTACGTCTTCTTCTCGGACATATTGAGTCGACACAACAACTCCATAAGGGCCAGCAAAGGCGTGGTGGACAGGTTTCGTTACAAACGTTTGTGACACCATATGTCTCGTACTCGCTCATTAATGAAAAGTGTTTGACCGCGCTAATCCTGTGAATTGGATAGTCGATTGCCAATGGAGTCTGGAGGTTCTTTCCGAAGGATTGCCGGAACCTATTACTGGTAAACAAACTGGTCTGTTTGGAATAACATTTACCGAGCTCAGAATGTCTTTCACTGTTTTATGAATGTCGAATAAGGTTCATAGACTTCTGAGCGAAAAGAGTACACGAAAAGTCTGGAAAAAATGGTTTCCTTACTCGTTCGTATGAGGGGCCACGCTGCAAAGCCGCGGGCGATGGCTAGTGATATCGGGCTAATGGAGTGCAGCGCCGAAGGGGAGAAATGAGTGAGGGTCAGATTGGCAAATGAGCGCGCTCTTCGCTCGCTGACTGATTGTGTCTATTTGTTGCGGCAGCAGCTTCTGCATCAGAAATTTACCGAATCCATTGCGCAAATCACTTCGATCTAAATGAGACAGCGCACGTGCCGCTCAGCCGATGCAATGCCATTACTTGTTGCAAATTCGGGGCATTCCAGCCACACGCGTGTGACATCCCTGCTGTGTAATATGTGCTTTCAGCTCCACTCGCGGCGGCGGACGTTCATGTCATTCACTCAAAAAATTATGTTTACCTAAGAAGTTGTTTTTGAAAAGATAATCCTAACGCGCTTTTGTTTTATTTTTGGCCTCAGTGTTTTAATAGGCTGATCCTTTAATTCGCTCCATGGTGTGTATGAGCAAAGAGAAGTGTGGATAATAATACTCCTCGTGCCTCGATCTGATCGGTTGTTCGGCGCTGTTCTTGAATGTTGTACTCACAGCGATGCTGACGAGTTTTTACTTTGTAGCAAGGTGGAGCAGAGCGGAGGGTCCGCCGCGCCTTCGCGTCTGACTGCTGTGAGTGGCGGCCGCCAACAACTTTGTGTTTGTTTCAAAAGTAATTAAACGTTGTTTCCAATAATAATTAGAGCGGAACGAAGTTGATAATTAATTTGATCTACGTACAAACTTTTTATTAACAGGGTTAGCACCGAATGAGCGATTAATTTGGAAGCGATCGCTGTGCGCCGGCACCGCGCCCTTTCAACTCTGTCTCTCACACCTTTTGCTGCAGCTACTCAATTACTTTCTGTAAAGCTTTTTGAAACCTAATTGTAAAAAACCTCACCTTGATGCTTTCTAAAAAAGATCCAATGAACTGATTTTCGCGGATTGTAGCAACAATATATCTCGATCGAGATCTTCTTTCTTTCACCCGTAGGACGTCCTCTGCTGGACATAGGCCTGCCCTTCGGACCTCCGGCCATAATCGCCATGCTTGGCAGGCGGGTTGGCGATCGCAGTTAGGTTTTGTACGTGGTGGGCGGACAGGAGAGCCCTCCGGTTTGTCCGTTAGCCGCCTTCTACGACACGGATGAAATGGCTTATGGGGAAACACAACTGTAACGAGTTATACTTATAAAGAACAAATCCGCATTGAAATTTACGCGTTGAGCAGCAAGACGTCACAAAGTCGCGAATCCGCGAGCTTCGGGAGTGCGGACCTGCGCTCGGAGGTAGAATATTAGAAAAGCATTCGGAGCATCGGAGTGAATAATCCGGTTACGTAACAGTTTGGAGCGCATAGCGAGCTAATTTGTTAAATCAATTCGGCTCCCGCCGCGGATTAATGGCTCAGCGAGGAACCTGTTTAATTAATTTGCTGCTTCCGTTGGCGTCAACTTGTTCGATATTCTCTTACAGCGTCGGCTTGCGCCTCTTTTGTTGCAGCCCCAGCGGCCCGCTTGCCTTCTTCTGTGCAACCAGAGTGGAGTGGATCTAAGCGCTGATATCCTCTACGTACAAGACTTACCTTGAGTAGGTACTCCTTGCTAAGGCCCACCAAAAGGGTTTTGGAGGAGGCGATAGACTTATGTGGATAGCCTTACACACGTTCAATTAGGTATTTAGGAAGAGGAAATGAAGTCACTTGGTCGTACTGACAATAACCCCGCCCGCCTTTGAGCATGCCGTAAGCGAAAGCATGAATAGTAATGAACAAACTTCTGCGGGTCGCCGCATGAAGATCGCGACCGAAGCTCGGCCCTTTTCCTTTCGGAGGATCATGCGTCCTTCACAGTGCTTGCTGTGTACTAAAATAGAAAAAAAGAAAAGAGCGTACATTTTCCTTAAAGACCGGCAACGCACCCGCGGGCCTTTAAGGGCTTCCTGCTCGTTTGCCACAGTTCATATAAAAAAGTGGCAAGTGCTTTTTATTTTCAGCCCATGCCGCACCATGCCGGCATTCGTGTCTCAGCAAATCCAGGGTAAAATAGAACTTGCACTGTGTCTTGCACAAATTGTGGGTTGCGGCATAAAAAAATAGATACTACAAACTTAGATCACCTTTGAAAGTAACAAGATTCTTCAGTTAGTATTAACCCCGCCATATTAATGTAAAAGTTCCCCACAGCAAAGTTTTAAAGGCAGCGCGTTTAACAGAAATAGATACTCTTGTGGTATTCTTGGACGCCACTGTCATCGATCGAGGCTCCGAAGTTGCGGAGTCGAGCAGCCTTATGCTTGCTCTGTAATCATTTTGAATGTAACTTTATTCACTCGCATCAATCCCACGACAACTTACTTGTACTCGACATTGAGACTTCATAGACTGTTCAGGAACGCGTCCAAATCAATGAATAAATACTCACATGGAACATTCGAGTGGATTCGCCTGGATTTTTGAAACGCTGCTGATATGTTTCGGCAATGTTGACGATGTTGTGAAAAACGATCAAAAAACAGGCAATCGCATCGGCGCCATCGAAGGACAAATGGTCGTCCCGGGGACAGCGTATGGACAGCGTTCGGATGGGACAAGTGGATAACCCATCCACACTCGATGCTTCCTGGCGGAGTCAGCGGTCGCTCGTTTCAGTTTATTTAACGGTTCTACGGCTCTTGCAGCTATAAGTACCTATTCTTTTATGTATTGCCGCGTTAAAATCACCTCTCATTCCTCCCTTAACCTTTTCTGCCGTTTCGGAGCAGACATCGAGAAAACAACGCATGCCTTGGTACTGTGTGGTTCTATTTATGTCATGAAGTCATATATAATATAAGATTTGTAAGTATTTACTTGTTCATACCTTGTTGGTAAATAATGAGAAATGTTATTCTATAAGTTGTAATGGCATGTTTTGTGAGCAACGGTTCAATGGATTCTCGTGCATCGCTTAGACGCATTCGGAGACGGGAGATGTGGCACGGCGCTGGAGCTGCATGCTCGGACGCTTCTTCGATGAGGGACTGTAAGCACCACATCTCCCGCAATTGGGGGTCGATATGTCACCCAAAAATGTAAATAGCTTTAACTTTCTTCAGGTTAATAACTTGATTAAAACTCCGCTTTTTTCTCTTTGAAGAAACCGAGACGAGACGCATTCTGCCGAAAAATGAGTGATAAGTGCATGTGTGTCACCACAACCCTACAACGATTGGCCGATTTCGATGCTGCCAGTGGCTATCGGTGGCGCAGAGCTTTTAGCGCATAACCAAAGGCATATGAGAAATAAAATTGTGCTTATTTCACAATTATATTGACAATTCATTTATTTTGGTCGAAACTGTTACCGATCAAGCATTTGAAACGTACAAAGTAATTTGCATGCAGCGTTTAAAAAAAGATTGCGAAGAAAGAAACGTTCGGCGGCCAAAGAAACATTTCAATGAGCGAAACACAATACACGCCCTACTTCAGCTTGGTGTTCTGTTGCAACCATTTGTGGTTTCTTGCAGTCTTATGGGAATTGATCTTGCTGATGCGTTAGAATTTAAATTTTAGTGCAATTGAATAAATGATTGTCATGCAATGTAATCGTGATGATCACAGGATTACTAAGGCATGGCGGACGGAAGTGAGGTTCGGAGCTTCTTGATTTCCTTCGCCGCCGGGACTTCCCAATTGTCACGTGGCGCGCAACGCTCGATCATCAGTGAACTGAAAAGCCTCTATTTGGTACTTTGACTGCGAAAATGAACGAAGAATTCGACGATCTGTTCGCTCGGCTTAGACTTCTGTGCTATTTTCTCTCTACTGATGGATTTACTCACGACGTTTTCTTCCATTTCCGCTTCTTAGTATCACATTGTCTTTATAAGGGAATCGCGCGCAATGAGCACAGCTGAAGCAAACAAACCAAATAAAAGGCGCTGAACACATTTCCCTGTGAGTGCGTATATAAAATATTAGGTGATGAGATGCACAGTGCTTCGGAGATAGCAACTACTTTTAACATTTTTCTTTGTGGCTTTCCTATTTTAATAATGCAAAAAGATGAAATACTTACTTGAAACTGCCAACAACATTCGACAAGGAATTTTCGATAAGGAAGGCGCAAACAAAGGATGAGCCTGCTGCATACAAAAGAACAATATAAAGAACAAAATAGACCAATATTATTATTGTTACCATTCTCTATGAAATACATTTTATTTTAATACTCTATTCTAATCTACTTTTAGAAGAGCTAGTTCAATTTTAACCGACTGCGAGTGCACAACCCGACATTTGACAGCATCGACACAGAAGTGAAAAGATCGCAATCGCACTGAAACGAAGAATGTTGAGGCGACGCGTCTCTCCAATATATGCGGCGATCAGTTGGGTAAGTGGCATTCGCCAAACGCACATTGTTTCCAACGCCGGAGACCATCTCCTGGGTAAACAGTCTACATTTCTACAGCAGTTCCACTGATTCGGTCGACTAATTTCGTTCAAAGTAATTAGCGTAATATGTTGACAATGGTAAACAATAGTTTTTATTTTTTTAATTGTTCTACTTCCACCGTAATTCCTCGAATTAGCGCGTTCAAACAGACACATTTGTACGCCTGAACTGGACAAGAAAGCTTCAAAGAAACGGTAAGAGACCGCAAGCGAAGGCAAGTGCCTACCTGATGTCATCCGCGCCGTCGTTACCACATCTTCGAGCACACAAACAAACACACAACAGACTAGAAGGTCGCGTGCGATCGCGCGGCCCCGACACGGCGCGGGTCTGGCGCTGTGGAGGACAGTCGCGGGACGAGTGGCGGCTGCCGGGCGCCGGCTGCGGCTGCCGGCTGCCGGTCGCCGCGCGCCGCGCGCCATTGCGCAAGTCTCGCCTCCCTTCCTCCAAACGCTCCTTCTTGGTCCTCTTGCTGCACTTGCATTCTTCATCGGACTTTCATAAATACCTTTTGCAACAATGCCTTTGCGCGATTCACAAGTAAGCTTTGTAGCCTGGGTTGAGTCAATGAGCCTCGCCTTACCCCGACCAATCTTGCCTCGCTAATCCATCTCGCTAAAACATCTTGTTTAACTGTAGGTGAGTAAGCACGACTCTGCCTGCCCTGTTCTTATCACCCACCACGGATAATATTTGCTTTTCTGCTATTCTTCTTTTGTCGGCGCATTATTCGAATGTCGCGTCCATTCGATCAGAACGGCGCGAGTCAAATGATTAAGTCGGCCATTCGCAATATGTTCTCAAAGATAAGATGTATCTTATACAAGCAATAAGATCGTTTTGTTTATATTAACGACGGTGGGATGGGCGAAGGAGCAGTGACCAGAACCTCGGGGTCACCGACGCCAAGCGAGGTCTTCGCTAAGGCGAGAGGGCTTGGTTGTGCCCTATCGGGGCTCACGCTACGCTGGACGCGCAAGTAGTGTGTGAAGCTGTGCAGCGTCCCGGGCGACGCAGCCGGGCTCCAGTGGCCGAAATTTGATATCAGAATGACGAATCGCTTTTCAGTTACTCTGTTGATATGAGAAAAACTTTCAAATAAGGACGGCTAATAAGCTCGAAGTTTTTACTGTGTCACAGAAATTCGGTCTACAACTACAGGATCAGTGGATATCGAAACGCATCGAGCCCTTTGTCTGACGGGAAGTGGCAGCGACGCCGGTGCTCACTCATGGTTACTCATTTTACACATGAACTCAACCCCGCGCTGCATTTGCTTTTCCGACAACTCTTTATATGTCAAGATTTAAGAGAGCGAGTTAAAGACAATAAGAGTTAAGAGAGTTTCAGTTGCTCAAACTAATATCAGACGGCGCGAAAGCGATTTGAAATATCATGTGTGTGTTGGCACTTGGTAGGACGATAGAGCCACTTCATATGAGCTGTATTCGAGAAGAGTGCTATGAACTAAACATTCAAATTAACAAGAGATAGAGTTGAGATTTGTAAAACGGAACTCAAGCCAACTTTAGCTAAATATTCCTAAGTAGATAAGATTTGTGGTGGAATATTACTGTGCTCGCCCCAAACACCGCCTGAAATAATAAAACTATGAAAGCTTTGACAAAGGCTTAGTTAAATAGTCGTCGGGAGGGGAGCGCTTTCGTCGAAATCAAGAATTCCGAGTGATTTCTGCGGATTGTTTGACGAGTCAACATTGGCAGCGACTTACTTCATTATCAGCAAACACTGATACCCACTGTTTGCTTAATTCGCATTGTCTTTAAACTGGTTGAGACGACTTCGCTCTGCGACGCTCGCCCACAGCGGTGCGTATGTGGCGAACGGTAGTGAGTGCGGCAGAAGGCTGCAGCATTCGACACACAAGGTTGTGCGGCATATAAATAGCCTTTCGGATCACGAGTGGTTTTAGTGCTCTCGAAAGAGAAATGTTGGAGCGGTGAATTTCACTTCTGCAACGCATCGTAAGCATTGTTTTCTCAGAGAAGCCTTTAACGTAGCTTCAAATAGAAGTGTGAAACCGCTTCTTTTTGAAAAAATGCTTGTCCTTCAACCCGAAGAAATTTGTATTTCAGCTGGATTACGGATTCGAAGTATTTACATGATACGCAGCTCCAAATGTGGAAGACGTGCTTGCGTTGTGCTTGCAACTCGATCGTACCGCAGAAGGTTGTGTGACCTCAGGGAACTTACTGAGCACGTCATGGTACTTG
>DWCF01000613.1:0-42008 GCA_018230265.1 Delias oraia | reverse complement strand
CTTCCATCCACCTTTTCTTCTCTCCATTTAACGACAACTCTTTATAACGCTATAAAATGCACAGTCCCTTCAGTGTCCTTATATAGAGTTTACACTGTATTTATTATCTTATTTATGTAAGTGTTTGAATTGTAGGTCTGTATTTTATTCATATCAGCGCAATGTTTTTCAAGTTATTTAATACTGATCATTTTTTAATAATTTTCATACGGTGCACGATCACTCTGTGGTATCACTGCCTGCTATTTTCAAGATAGATATTTCCTTATATAATATTCCTTAGTATCACTAAATATGTTCACCATACCTTCAGAAAAATACCGTACCTGTATCTAAAAGGTATGCAACGCAACCGCGGTCTAAGGGGCTGTTCGTGGATGGAGAGCCTCTTATCCTAGATGGCCCTTCTGTTCGTTTGCCATTCGAGTTTCATTAAAAAATTATAAATAAAATTTTATAGGCTGTATATATATTAAAAATAAATCTTGTTTCAGACCGTGTCAATATCAATGTTGCTACGTTACGCTCATCATCAAATTTTTGTATTTATTGGTAAGTTTGTAATTTTTGAAGAGCTTGGTAATTTTTAAAATAGATTTTCAGTGTTTTTTTAGGGTAAGAGAATGTACATGTTCGTAAAATGGAAGTTTTCAAGTAGTCACTTCAATACAAGCGACAGATAATATTGTTCGAATTAAGCTAATGTATATCCTGTTTTAGTATAATCATTTAATTTATGAATTATCATTTAAATTATTGAAGCCATTACTATTCAAAATTATAGTAGTCACGTCATTTCCTAGTTGATATGGATTATTAATAATAAAATCTTCGTGCTAAGTGATCTTATAAAATTACAACGAAGCGCGAAATATCGGTTTCGAATCCCGTGCCGAATAAAAAAATGTATAATATAATTTAATGGTAGAAGAGTGTCTTAACAGTGTCGCACCCGTGCGAGCCATGTTAAAGTATATGCTGACGCACTAATTGGGCCGACTCGTCCGAAGTGATACTACGGCCTCACAGAATACCAGCGTGAAACAGCGTTCGCTGAGTGAATGAGGTAATGGGAGCGCCGTGAAATTATACCACTTAAGAGCGATATAAAAATCCGATTAGAAAACGAAATCGCGGATTATGACGCGGTTGTCCATGGGCGGCGGTGATGTCTTATCATAGCGGATACCCGTCTGCTCCGTTGCCCGCTATACTATAAAAAAGCTTCTTAACTTTTTATGTAGAAATGGCAGTGGCACAGGCAGTGATCACATGAAAAGCGCCTCATTAATTGTGAATTCTGTATGAAAACAAATAGGATATTTAAAAACGTTTTATTAATTTTGGCCAAAGGACAATGCGATGTTATTCACCGGGCTGTCGGAATGAGTTCTCTGTAAAAATTCTCGAGCCGTGAGCCGGCTCAGCGGCAATCTCTTTGTAATAACAATAATTGCGAATAGCGCTCGCGGGCACCACCCACCGCCTCTTGGAAAAAAAGAAAAAAAAAACAAAAAAAAGAAACACCGGATTTACCTACCGCTCGCTCTTTGATCCTTCGACAATTAGTCAGATGGGGATAATTTGTTTCTTTCCCTGTTTGCCACTTGGCTTACGGCACTCGATGATTGTTTTCTACTTCAATCCGCGCCCGGGAAAAGTGAAAAATGTTTTATGACATTCTGAGAAGTGAGTAATCCTGGATCTAAGGCCGCGCCTAATGAAATTGCCTTGAATTTAATTCCCGTATTTTTGTAATAAGTAATAACTAATAACCATAAATAGGTACATGATCGTAAAATGTAATTTATCGGTGACAAATATAATATATTCCTTTATGTGAAGCCACGTGTTACCAACAAAAATCAAAGTGATGTAAAATGTAATACTTGTACAAAATAAATGTGCCGAATAAATCGCGGCTTGTAATTCATCGTATTAATAATAAAATTTTCCACTCGCTTAGCCTGCAGGTATATTTTTCAATAAGAAGAGATGTCGGGATATGTCGTCATAGAGACAGAATCCCATTGAACAGATTTACCCTCATCCGATATTGTGAGTTTGAATAGTTTATTCTATGAACATATCTACTTAGCGATCTCCTTTGAGTGCTTTTAAGCATTTTGTACGAAAATTGACACAACTGTGGATTGAGAATGTTTTTCACGGGCGCCATTTGAGAAAATTAAGCGGGCATTGAAAAAGATGAGATCGAAAGTGAAGATTGCATTCGTCTTTGTATCAAGTCACTGTTCAAAGAGGTTTTGAGGGAAAAAAGAAACCAAAGAGTCATAACAACCTTGATCAGTGTAATGAATGATTAAATTATTTATTATACGACTCTAAATAACATTATAGAGTATTTCTTATTAATGAAAAAGGCTTTTTTATGATCACATTAAATAAGCAAAACATAATAAAATAATAATAATAATTTAAACATAATGTTTAAACTTGCTTTCTTCGACTTTGCAAATGTATACGAAAAAATCTTTCCATCTTTTGGTTTAATAGGTCTATGTTACTCACAAAAAACTAATTTCTATTGGTGTAAGACATGACAACATCGGTTCAGTACGTCTAAAGACCTAAAACGTCAAAAATACATATCGTACGTCTTTATATTAGTATAGATAAAATGATAGCAGGGGTCAAAATACAGATAGAAATGATGCGTCAATTTATGCAGTCGCTGAGGTGAATGCTTGCATTTCATTAGTAATGACGTCGCGTATTAACGCACCCAGTCAATCGGTAAACAGGCAATGTTCAATGACTTTGAAATATTGCTATAATCATCTTCTAGTATTTATACTAGAACATAAATTCTACTAGAGTGTAACTACTTTGATATTATTCTTGTATTTTAATATCACGGGCAGAAGGTTTTATAAAGGCTTTTATGAACTTCGTTCGTATGGAGATATAAATGACATAACTATATATACTGTGTATATTTATACAAGCTGATCCGGTAATGGTTCTGCCATATAAATTATGCATGTCAGATATATGCTGTCTGAATTAATTTAATATTTTATCTGTTTAGAATCTATTATTCGAGTAAAAAATTATGAAGGGATCCGAATGTGATAGTGTCGGTGGTTATTTTCAAGTGACCTCAAGGTTGTCAGCTGTGAAAATTCTCGCACCTAAGCTGATTAGCTATTGTATTGCGTTCGTATTGAAACGGCAAAGGAAACGTTCCACTGTAATCTGTACCTGTCCGGCCATTGTGGGACCCAACGCTTAGTATTCCTTTGATTTTATTTTATAAAACGAGTGTGTATTGAAAGGTGTCCTTTTGTATGACTTTATAAAAGGTGTTAGTATGTCAGAGAGAGAGAGAGAGTATATAAATTTTTGTTATTATAATAGAGATATATCGTAATAATCTCTCAATTTTGTTATGGATAAGCGGACAAGAGTGCAGGCGTCAAGAGTCATCTAAATGATAAGAGAACACCGCTATTCATGGACTCCCGCACTACAGTCCGCGCATTAGTTGTGTTGCCGGCTTTTAACGCCGCTTAAGCGTCATTTTTAAGGGTTTCCGATATCCACTTACTCAGCGAAACACAGTAGAAGTACCGTTTCAAGTACAAGTACCATTTCACGCTGAGTATTCTGTGCGCCCGTGGTATTACTTCAGACGAGCTGGCACGATAAATGTATATAATAAGCGAATGCTGCGCCTGTCTTTGCGATCCAAAGTAAATGGAATAAGATGAACTATGTCATACGTACGGGATGCTACGATGCGATCATAGTAAATGAAAACGAAAAAATATTGACGCAGCAGCATGCAATAATATTAAATAGGTTTCTGATTTGACCGCCACGCCGGCGTAATTGAGTGTGGACCAAACCAACAAAAGAATCGTGCAGTGTGAAATTCTACAAATACTGGGCGTTCCCCGTGTTTTCCTTTTAATTTCCCTATTAATTATTTTGTCAATGTCTGATGCATTGGGCTTTGTTATTCTGTTCTTTTGATGTAGTATTTTTACCTTCGTAGCTGATATCCTCGTAGGAATGGAATAAAATAAAAATTAAACAAATTTTGCGATATATTTTTTTTTTAATTTAAATAATCACGGTTGTTCATTATTCGCCAGTAAATCCTTTTCCATTTTATGTCGCTAATGGATTTTAAAAGTAAGTCTTAAGATAATACGGCTGAGATGTTTTGCTTTTCGCTAATGAATTTCGTAAAAATCTTTTATTCGCAAGAAATGTATTTAATTTATACATCTTATTAGAAATGCTCGTAACAAAAACAGATCAGATGCGTAGCAGTAATTTGTCGGCCTCTTTTGTACGTTTGGGGGATATATTGAACTATACTTTGTTAGTAGTTTACTATTAGTAGTAAAAAACTTCAGTTTTCTATACAATTATATGAAGATCGGTATCAATGTTTTTTATGATTCACATACAAAGTTTTTTTTTAATTCTATAGCGGGCAACGGAGCAGGTGGGTGTCCTATATGGTAAGAAAATAATAGTTCGTGGGCGGTGGTCCATGATTAACCGCGCCACAGTCTGCGCAATGGTTGTGTTGCCGTCTTTTTCGCCGCACATTTTTTATGCGACACTTTTAAGTACCTCCGATTGCCTCACTCTCTCTGCGAAACAAAGTAGAAGTACCGTTTCACGCTGAGTATCCTATGAGCGCGTGGTATATCACTTTGAACGAGCCGGCCCAATAAGTGCGTCAGCATATGCTTCAGCATGGCTCTCCCACGGTGAATTTGAACAATTATATTACTTATACGAGATGTGACGCGAATTACTAGTACCACTATCTGTTAGTATTGCCCAAATGCATACTTCATGTATGCATCTATACTTAACTATATCTTTTTTTTTAATAGGGAGGCAAATTGAGCAGGAGGCTTACTCCTACTTACTCCTCCGACTAGGAACACCGCCAGTCTCTGCTGGGCCGTGTTTGCGTTGCCAGCCTTTTAGGGATAGTTATGTTCTTGTTTCAGTCCCCAAGTCCACTACCAGAGGTATTTTTACCAGTGTAGATATCTATTTCTATAGAGTGGATCAGTGTGGCAAGTTTTATTAAATTTCCCTATTACTTTACAGTTAAACTTTCAGCTGATAAGCATAATAACACAATTATGTTTTATGAACGCTTCGGAACAATAGTCGCAAGGGTACGCCGTGTATCGTGTTAAGTGTACGAATCTGCGGTTTGCGGCCGACTTCTGGTTAATTAACTACTCCGTTGACAAAGTGCTCTTTAACCACGTAGGTTAATATGTTAGTAGCTTTGTATCGCTTTGGTGCTTGTGTTCGCCAAATTATTTGATTTTTTTAATGTGCTCAGCTTGAAAACAAGATGTTGTGTTAAGCTATAGTAAAAATGGAACGCATTAGTGTGTAGTAAGGCAATAACTAATTAATTGTGAAATATTTTTGTTAAAATTGACCAACTTGTTTCATCCATATTACTTAAATGTTTGATGTTTTTAAAGCATTTTGTGACGCGTACAAACACTCTTTAAAATAAGCTGCTAACAGAAGTATTTACAAATAAATACGGCTTGAGAATCTTCAAAAAAAAGTGGGTTCAAAAAACGGGTTGGGGACGGCCATATGCGGAGGACCGTTTACCTTTGGTGGTAGGTAGTAGTTAGGTAATTTTTATATTTTAAAAAAATTAAGAAATACGTTAGTATTTAAAAATGTCGTATAAATGTTCTATTTACTTGATTATAAGTTAATGAAGGATTTTATACCATTTCATTTTGGTGAGTATTTTAAGAGACATTTGTTTCGTATATATATGAAGTTATAAGCTGAACAAAGCGATATATACGTCACTTCCAAGAGTATCCAAGAGTTACTAAATTTACGTCATTATATACACGTAACAGTCAAGGTGTATACTAACAAAGTATGTGATTATGGCGGTATTAACTCCGCGCCGATGTACGTACTCGAGCAAACGTTAAAGGAGCAAAAGCAATTTACTCGGCAAGTCTTGCCTCGCAGAAGAAGCCGTGCAAGCGATAGCAAATAAACCTCGATCGGAAATATAGCGCCCTCAAGTGACGTCACTGGAGGGCTCGCTAGACGTCTAGAAATAAGCTATACGACAATATGTCTGTTGAATAATTTACAGTTATAGTGTACAGCCACTACAAAGGATCTTAGTTTGTTCAGAAATGAAGTGAAGAATTTTTTTATTCTATAGCGGAAAATGGAGCAGGTGGGTCCTATATGGTAAGAGAACACCGCCGCCTATAAACAACCGCGCCATAGCCCGCGCATTAGTTTTGCTGCCCGCTTTTTACGCCGCTTAAGCAATTTTTAAGAGCCTCCGATATCTCCACTAACTCAGCGAAACACAGTCGAAGTATTGTTTCACGTTGAGTATTCTGTGAGCCCGTGGTATCACTTCGGACGAGCCGGACCAATTATTGCATCAGCATATGCTTCAGCATGGCTCTCCCACAGGTGCGACGCTATTAAGACACTCGCCCGGCCACTGTCAAACCCTTCCAGAGATCCGAACCCGATACCTCGAGCTTCATGGTACACTTTTAAAACCTACCAGCTACGAGACTAGAATTTCATTAATTTACGCAATTTCGCATTTGGTATAAGATATTAGCCGAATAGGTTCTGCGTAGGTGATACAAATCATTGTATACACGTGATTGTATAATGATTGTATGATGGAAATGTTGAAAAATATAGCTGAAATAAGCCATAATTGAGTGCCATTCCTTAAATTGTCTAATTTGTATATTCTTTCGCTCCTGTAAGCCGATTTACGTTCTAATTTGAAGCATTACGTATCGAGGCATACTACTTGACTCGATGAAGCAGTATCAGATGTATAAGTCGGTAATAATGATGTTTTGACTTCAATAAGATATTCCCATGTTATTTTTATACCAAACAAAATTATTTTACGCGAGCGAGGGATTTTAATTTCTCTTTTTGAAAATATTACGTGGAAAATTGAGAGAGCTTGAAGAGTTTTAGCGTCTGATGCTCGATATACTAAAATGAATATAATGGTTCTTTGTGCGTAAAGTATAAATTGTCGATTTTGTGTATTACACCTTGAAAATATTCTATAATATAGTTTATCAATCTAATATTCGAATAGAATGAATCAATTACATGATAACTTAAAATATGTCTTCGGTCTAAGTTTATAGACTGTTGCTTGTCGTACGCAAATCTAAAAAAGACAGCAAAGTAACTTAATTAGGTAATTCAACTATTTTTAATGTAAAACGTGCCACAATGCGCGCTTCGGTGGTGTTGCCGGCTTTTAACGTTGCTTAGGCGGTACAGTACAGACACAGTAACGCAGAAACACAGTACAAGTTCTGTTTCTTGCTGGTATACCGTGAGCCGGCCCAATTAGTCTCTTACAGGTAAGACAGTGTTTATACAGTCGGTCATTGTCAAACACTTCCAAATACCAAATGAAATTTTTAAATTTTATTCAAAATATTAATTGAACTGGCAGCTTTTATTATACACAAAGTCTAACAAAACATAATCAAATGTTATAATTATCAGAATTTGTTATAATTACACGGGCTCACAGAATACGCAGCGAGAAACAGTACTTGTGCTGCGTTTCTCAGAGTGAGTAAGGATATCGGAGGCGCTTAAAGTGCCGCTCAAGCGACGTAAAAAGTCGGCAACACAACTAATACGCGGAGTGTGGCGCGGTTGTCCATCGGCGTCGGTGTTCTCTGGCCTTATAGGAGACCCACCTGCTCCGTTTTACGCTATACCATAAAAAACGTATTTTTAATATTAAAGGTACTATAATAGTACATAATAAATTGCATACTTTATTCCCAAGTGCGTTTAATAGTAGCATAGAGATTTTAAAGTCACAGACCCGTTTTACGCTAACAACCCTTCCAAGCAGGTTTAATGCCAATTTACCTGCCACTCCATTGTTTTCAGCGTCAAGAAGCGTTGAGAGAGATTTGCTCGGCTCGCTTACGTCTGAAGTCCCATTGTGAATTAATCAGGACTTTATTAGTTCCGGATGTTGTTACAGCCCATTAGCCGGCTAACAATACTGTATGTTATATTGTTTTGATCTTACGCCCGGGTCTTGTAATGAACAGCTGAAGTATGAACGGTGTATGTGTATGTGTGTACGGAATGTGGTTGGTTTATACGAATGCTAAAGTAATTAATGTGTTTTTGTTTCTGATGAACTTATTCAAAAATGAAGGTTTTTCACTACCAAAGGTCTAGCTTACCAGGCAAATCTTGTTTGTCACATAAATTATGAAAGTATTATGTAGGTATTAAACGTGGGATTGCACCTGAGAGAGTCATGCTTAAGCATATGCAGACGCATTAAGTTAGCTGCCTCATACGGAGTGATACCACGGCTTCACAATGCTCAGCGTGAAACGGTATGTGTGTTTCGCAGAGTGAGTGAGGATATCGGAGGCCACTGCAAGAGCCGTTTAAGGTGTAAAAAGCAGGCAACACAATCAATGCGCAGACTAGCGCAGTTGTCCATGGGCGGCGGTGTTCACTTACCATATAGGAGACCCTCTTGCTCCGTTGTCCGCTGTTTAATATTAAAAAAAATGTCAATCAGCGATTTTAATATCTCAAATATAATATGTAACATATAAGATCTTTAACTCCAATTTTTTATCTTTAATTGAATAAACTTATAAAATTTTGAACAATGAAACGATGTGAATGTTTATCCTTCTATGTATGATTTTTACAATAATTATAATATTACTTTTATGACATTTCGCTTATATGTAGTGACAGCGCTAAGCAGCAAGCACGTTTGAAATTACGATTTTTTTATCGTATAGTGGACTACGGACCAGGTGGGTCTCCTATATGGTAAAAGAACACCGCCACTCATGGACAACCGCGTGACAGTCCGCGCATTGGTTGTGTTGCCGGCTTTTAACGCCACTTAAGAGTCATTTTAAGGGCCTCCGATATCCTCACTCACTCAGCGAAACACAGTACAAGTACCGTTTCACGTTGACTATTCTGTGAGCCCGTGGTATCACTTCGGACGAGCCGGCCCAATTAGTGCGTCCGCATGGCTCCCCCACGGGTCCCACGAATTATTTATTTCTATATATCATGTTTATAAGACATTATAGCTGGTAATTAACATATATTCTCCGCAATTATAATAATTTTGCGATACTATTTATATATTATATGCTCAAATAACAAATCTTATTTTGATGTTATATAATAATTACAGATGTATGATACATTTCTAATTATTATTTCTTACTTTTTAACGTATTTGAAACGGTTATAGAAACGATAATTAATTTTTTAATATTTGCACAAAAAGTATTCTTTCCGAGATATATGGAAGCGAAGCGGTAAATCGTAGAAGTGTGAAACGTGGGGCAGGAAAGCTGTGTTGGAATTAATTTCATATGATGAATGATGAGGGATGGTTGGGAAATTCTCAATCGAAAAATGAAACCTAGGATATATTGGTTGATGTTTCTTTATTGTGAGTTATACTCATTTTGTCTTAGGTCGCTTGATATATTTTGACAGAAATTAGAGGCCGTAATGGCCTACCAGCTGAATATTTATACGCGTACTCAGTGAACGTGAAATAAGCAAATTACTAAGACAAGGACTATCTTATTAAAAAAAAAAACCTATTACTGTTATATATGTCATGATTACATTTCATACATACATACATTTATATTTCAGCCGTAAGACGTCCACTGCTGGACATAGGCCTACTCTTTGTGCTTCCATGAATACCTGTAAAGATATATACAGTGTAAACTGCATGTAACGTCCCTCGATTTAACGACAAAACCCCTAAACCGTCGAAATCAATTGGCTTTAGTTGGTCTAACTTGTCTTCCATCCACCTTTTCTTCTCTCCATTTAAGGACAACTCTTTATAACGCTATAAAATGCATTCAGTGTCGTTATATAGAGTTTACACTGTAATTCAACTAAGCTAATACTTTAATTAAATACTACGAAAGTAAGAGATTGTGTTAATAGATTAAGTTCAATAATAAATTAGAATATTATCACTTTAATACGAATTAAATATGTATAGGTTATGAAAAATTTGTAATATTAAACAAAATTCAATTTTGAAAACGGACCATAAAGTGCATCATGTCTGATCGTTTTATTACGTTACACATCAAAAGATTTGGAGTTGTGGAAACTGGTACGGGATTATCCCGTCGTACAAACAACGGGCTAGCTTTTCACACGTGCACCGTAAGACGATAAAATCCTTATCTTATTATAGACATTGAAAAAACCGGATCCGAACGGAAGCCAATTTTAACAGTTTTTCAGCAAAATCGAGTTAGACTATTCAATTAGAAATTTAACACTTGCAATGGGATTTAAATAAAAACGGACCGGGAGTTTGTGAATTTTAGTGTTTTTATTTTTGGATTGATATGAGATATTTTTTTTTGTACAATAAAGGCGAGTACCAACTTACATAAGTTTTATTGGATTTATAGATTCTTACATTTTTTTTATGGTATAGTGGACAACGAAACAGGCGGGCTGTTTCTTTCGTTCGTTATCTCTTTTATGGTAAGAGAACATTGCCGCCCATAGACAACCGCGTCACAGTCCGCGTATTGGTTATGTCGCTTTTTTACGCCACTTAAGTGGCATTTTAAAGGGAATTCGATATCCTCATTTGATTAGCGAAATACAGTAGAAGCAACGTTTTAAGTACACCTACCATTTCACGCTGAGTATTCTTTGAGAAATGAGCCTGATCAAACGAGCCGATTCAATTAGTGCATCCGCATATGCTTCAACATGGCTCTCCCACGGGTGCGATAATATTAAGACTCTTGCCTGGCCACTGTCAAGTCCTTCCAGAGATCGAATGTATTATAAATTAAATTATTATTGTCCGGATCGGTATTCAAACCCGATACCTCACGCTTTATGGTAGATTTTTTAAATAAGTTAGCTGCTAGGCTTATGTATTAAATAAAAAAAATGCGTTGTCGGCTTTTAGTTCTTTTAATTCCCTTCTTAATTTAACTTAGATGTGATAAAAGATTCAAATAATGTAAATGATTCTAATATATTCCTATATTGTTAAATAGTCAATATAACTTTACATAAATTATGAATTCACAAAATACTCACCGTGAAATGGTACCGGTACTGTGTTTCGAAGAGTGAGTTAAGATATTGGAGGCCCTTAAAAGTGTCGCTTAAGCGGCGTAAAAAGCCTGCTACACACAACCAATGCGCGGACTGTGACTCGGTTGTTCATGGGCGGTAGTGTCCTCTTACCATATTGGAGACCTGGTCCGTTGTTCCCTATACTAAAAAAATTTATTCAAAGCTTAGTATATATCCAGATATAATGTAAAATCTATACCCGGCATAAAATAAACGGTATATCTTTAGTTCCGTTGTCGTGTCGTAAAGAATGATCCGAAGTCTCTGGTGGCACCATTATTTGTCGCATGAAAAATTCATACGAGCTCGATCGCGTTAAAGTATGGCGTCGCGCGCGCAACGCTCATGGGTCCTCTAAGCGAGTCTTATAGCGCATAGTAACTATATGTTATTCATATATGTAAAATATTAATATCTGTTATATTATGCCAGTTATGAATATTATTATATAATCGTATTTACAGTGCTAATGCATTATGAGTCTGGAGTTTTTGTCATACAAGTTTCGAGCCTAGTACAGACTATGTTTGAGAGATTTGTTAGTGTATTAATTTAATGATAAGTTGTATCTTTTTGAGAGTAAACTTTATTATAGCCTACTTGTTCAAATTCAAATAAGTATTTATTCAAATAGGCCATTTTAGAAGTCGATTTAGGTGCAATTATTAGTAAAGCTACCATTGGTTCGGTCGATATACCTCTACGAGAAGTACCAACAAGAAGCTCATAGGGTTTAATTTTTGAAGTTTTTCTTAAAGCCAAATTTACAATAGTTTATTTATAAGCTATTGGCTAGTTTTAAAGGTACCGTGTGGTGCTTGTGCAGAAGTTTCCATGCATCTTTGTCTTCTATGTGCTGGTTAATGTTGTAAGCTTTCTTAATTAAAGTATTTTTATAAGATTCTTGAATTTACTTTCTGTAAGTTCAGTTATCTCTTTAGGGATTTCATTAGATATCACAAATCCCCAAGAAAATGTTTTTACTTATTTTTGATAATCTTGAACTAGGTACCGCTATTTTATACTTATTCCTAGTGTTATAATTATGTCGGTTGTTATTTAATTTGAATGTATAAAGATTCTTACACACAGACATTATGCTTTCGTGTATGTACAGGGATGTTAAGGTTAATGTGTCACTTGTCTTGTCCCATGTATAAGATAATTATATTTTATTCAAGCCAAATAAGCCAAATAAGCTAGTTTTCTGTTGTATATTCAGTACACAGACGTATTGGTTGAACAGAAAGTGATATTCGTAACTTTTTCATGTGTTCATTGATTTATAACTGTTTTTCACACATTTTCAAGTTTATTTTGTCTGTTTTCTGTTAGTGTTCCGAAATGTTTGTCTGTTATTTTGTATATGGGAGCGTTGAGACAAAGACATTTCACTAAATTACTTATAGATGACTATGTAAATTATTGATGAAAAACTTACTTACCAACATGTACACCTTAAGTAGTTTTATAATTATAGCATAGTTTTTTTATTAATAATGCCCTTATCTCGTATTTTTATTTTATTTCAGTGGATCTACTGCAAATGCTTGAATTTAACGTGACCGTATCGTTCCCAGCAGCACCTCTTCTGACTGTTATATTGGCGTTAGTCGGTAAGTCATTCATATTAATATAATTTCTTTATTTAATCAAAGGTTTAATGATTCAATGTACATTTTCGTCACTAGGATAGGTAAAAGCAAAATATTGGAGTTAATTAAAATTAAAATTCATTTAGTCTCTTTTCATAACTTGTAAATATAAAAAACTTTACTAGGACTCACTCAAAGCACATACAATCAATTAAAATTAAAAATAAAACACTATCTCTGTTGTTTCGTTGTAGAGTTTAGAGAAGACATCGTCCTAGGCCTTTTTATCGTCCATGTAATCTGATATACTATAATAAGTCTCAATAAATAACATAGATGAAGTCACCGATCTGCCACAATTAACCTGACTTATAATTTGTTATGATTTTCATCTATGAGGTGTGCTATATATGTATAAATTTTGTCTACAAAATAAATTTAATATCTAAGACTGTGTTGAACATATGAGAAAAACGTTTTACATATGAGAATTTATAATTGTTAGCGTAAACTTGTCCAATCGAAATCGTAATTCAACTCGATATGATCGCTTTGAAAATACTCGAAACTGTCAGATCGGAAGTTAGTTTGACACGAACAAATTATTAACTTGCAGTAGGTGGTTGTTATGAACGTCGCACGTACGCTAAGCAGCTTTCAGGTGTCGAGATGTTGAATAATACCGTTTTCACTCCGAGCCTTGATATTTAATTGGATATTATCTATATATTTTAGATGAATTGTATATAGAGAACTCCGCCGCCCATGAACAACCGCGCCACAGTCCGCATATTGGTTGTGTTGCCGGCTTTTTACGCTGCTTAAGCGGCACTTTTAAGTTCCTCCGATATCATCACTCACTCAACGAAACACAGTACAAGTACCGTTTCACGCTGAGTGTTCTGTGAGCCAGTCATATCACTTCGATCGAGCCGGCTCAATTAGTGCGTCAGCATATGTCTCAGCCTAGCTCTCCCACGGGAGTTTTTTTTGTGTGATGAATCTTATTTAACGATCGAAACGTTTTAACATATTCTGAGGTCTTTGTTAAATTGAATAATTATGCTAGATTACTATCTAAAGTAACTAGTACTCTTACTTTAGAGTACTTCTAGTACTCTAAATAATTACATATAGGATTTTGTTGTCAAGTTGTGCCACGCTAGATTAGTTAGTGTAGAATGTAGATCATTATAAAAAGAAGTGTGTGACCTATATTGTTGGTCAGCATTCATGTCACGACGTACATTGTTCAAAGTACTGAGTATCCTGCTCTTCCAA
The DNA here is from genome assembly GCA_018230265.1 of Delias oraia. NCBI lineage: Eukaryota > Metazoa > Arthropoda > Insecta > Lepidoptera > Pieridae > Delias > Delias oraia. The sequence continues at coordinate 27,921 of DWCF01000613.1, read as the reverse complement.
TTAGCGTGTTAGCTTCACTGGCTCGATACACGTACCGTTTCTTACGACGTTAGTAGGTCAGTCGATTCAACAAGTACCCCGGGCGTCGCCTGTTGCTGCCTGGGCGGGGCGCCTGTTGCGTCAAGCAGACGCCGCCGTACGCCCACTCTACTGCCGTCTTGTGACTCTCCAAATACTGTTGACCTATTTTTTCATTGAAATTTGCTCGCTCCACCACCCGCTGCCACGATATACTGCCGCCATAACAAGTGTGACTTGTGTGTGCTTCGATCGTTTCGATATGAATCTGTCCCTACTACGTTCAAAAGTAAAAAGCGTGTGAAAAACAAATGCTCATGTTTAATGTAAACAAAAAATCTGCTGTATTTTTTTTATGAAAACTGAGGCAAACGAACAGGAGGTAAGGAGGATAAAAGTACCTCCGCACATGGACACCCCCTACGTCTACGAACTGCTAAGGTTTTCGTAGAGCCTAATCTTGGTATTGTAATTCAGAAATAGAACAACGTTGAAGACTTCTGTACTACTAACAAAGATACAGTACCATTTGTGTACAAATCCTACTCGAGCGGTCTTGTAAGTTTTAAGAAGGCTTGACAGTAGCCGGATCTTAAAACTGTCTTAAAAGTAGACCAACTTGTTCTGCTCGCTATACAAAAAATACCTTATTATTGCTCTGTCAACAAAAAGTGACATTAAAGTGAAATGAGTTTTAATATTTGGCATTTTTTCACCCAGGGTCATAAAACTCTACTTCCCATCTCAATAACTACAAAATTATAAATTCCTGGAGTAGGAAATCCAGTCAAATATTTCACGGTAGATAAGCGAATTCGTCATGTCCAATAAGTTGCCCACAGTTGCTTACTCAATTATTGCTACCAGCCAACTGAAATTCTAATCTTGAAAGTTGAACGTGCATGCGCCCGCATTGCATGTCTGATTAATATCGCTACGAATTTCTACGGCTTCTGATAACTTTCGCGTACAACCGCAATGACTTCACCACGAACTGCTGGCATTCCTTCATATTAGTTTCATGTGAACGTTAAATCTCGTCATTCTATATTATTCGTCTGTACTACACATTTCATTCGCATGAATCTCATCCCCTGATACGCCATCTCAGCTAGTGTATAGTCGGTGTATAGTGTTATAGGAATTGAAGGCATCATTTTTTGGGTTAAATGCCCTATTAAAGCAATCTTAACGTATATTTTTAAGTTTTTCCGAAGCATTTCTATGTAAAACAAACGGCTACCATTCGTTTTATGTAAAAGTAATGAAAAACAATAAAATTTCTTGAATTAATTAAATCAATTCAATAAAGCATGTAAAATTCCATTGTCTAACATTTGTTTTTTATAATTTCAAAAATACCACGTCAATACTACACAGTGACACGGATCGTTTTCTTCGCTGACCGAATGAGTGAAATGAAGGAAAGAGGTTGCATGTCATTTATGTCAAAATATGATTAACTTTGGCACTATATGATACTAGGTTATTTTCTAAAAAGTAGTGAAACACATATTTAGAGCAGTTAACCTTCAAAGGTTTAAATCAGTGTTAAGGATATATTTATTTTCAATGAGATAAATAAATATATCCTTAACAATATAATATCCTTAATAATAAAGATTACCCTATATGGTTCTTTTAAGTTAGAAATAACTAAAATTAATTTTTAAGAAAAGGTTCATTGAAGAAACGGGCTCAGTCTAAAACCGATTCAAAAGTTCTTTTTAAGTAATTTCTATTCTTTAAGTTCGGCACATTTAATAATCTCCATTATCTACTCGGCTGTCCCGAGAACTCGTAGACATTTCAATTACCCTAGCCTGAGATTAAATTTTGTCATCTGTGAGCGTTCATACGATTTCTCTTTTCAACTCGTAGCGGCCTATTCCATACAGGGATTACGAACAAAGTCAACAGGGACATCTCAAAGTAAAACAAACAGGGTTGGCATTTCATTCGCGCAAAAATAATAACAGCCGAACGTAGGTGACGCAGCGACGGGCGGGCTTATTTCGGTTGTCGAGCTTTTGTTTGCTTTCGCATTGCTTCACGTTCATGCCGGCACGCACGTACGATAGACCGTCGCTGAATACTAATAGATAGCATACGTGGGCGATCGGCACTCGCCGCCGAAAATTGCATTCGAATCGCATATTGAGCGCGCGGTGTATCATTGAAACAATATGCAATCACTTGGTGCGTTTTTGCCCGGTTTTCGACTCGATTTGATTGTTATTTTGTTTTTCTATTCGTTACGATAACAGTTGGTAAATTATGAATAGTTTGGGGTAAAATGTGGCAAATATTGCATAATTTCGTGTATTTGCGAGCCGTGACGGGTTATAATGCCGCCAATCGCGTAATCCCTGCGCTATTGTGCGAGGCATGAATCCGATTTGTTTACATGTTGCGTTTATAAGTCCGCGTAATGGGCTTTTTTGTGAGCTTTGGTCGTTCCAATTCCATTGGCTAATCAGGCGATTTTCCACATTTCAATTGTTTTTAAGCTTACAACGTAATCACACAAGAAATTATATGCATAGAAATATATAGAATATACTAGTAGACTGGGCAGACGTCGTTCTGCCCGCTACACTACCCACCGAGTCTGACTTATGTGTTTCTATTAAATATTGTCATGTTTGCACAATACAATTATAAACTGTAATCTATGTGTAATTATAAGCTATATTATTACAAAGTTTGACTAAAATACGTTCTGTTTTTTCGCGTGAAGGAATAACAAACATCCATCGGAAAAAACTTTCGTGTTTATTAAGCACAAATAAGTAAAAAGCAGGAATAATTTCACTGTATTATCGTCACTATAATTTGAATTTTATTTACACTTCGGTCTATGTAACACGTGGTTGGCTATGCTAACACCAAAAATTAAAAAAAGTAGAAATAATTAAATTTCACGCTATTTCGTTTACTACAAAATAAATTTAATTTATACTTTAGCGTCAATAAACGTGGTAATCATGCTATTGAATTGTAACTTATATGAGACGGTTGTGGGTTTATCATGGCAGTACCAACTATTGATTGCTTACTCAATCCAGTCGAAAAGTATTGACATCTGTTAGAATCTTTTGGAGTCAACAGATAATTGTGACTGTCAACGTATTATAGACAAATAATTGGCAATAAAATAATATTGCGACTATAATTAAAGATCTAAGCTATCCATCTCTCAAGTTGGACCAAACTGCGTATTGCGTGCAAATTTGAACGAAATCTGTTAAGCGGTTTAGGAGTCCATCGCGAACAAACATCGTTACAGGAAATTTAAATATATTAAGAAGATATTACTCATATATATATTATAAAATATATGTCCAGCAGTGGACGTCCTACGGCTGAAATAATGATGATGATGATATTTAGTTTTGTTAAAGTTTATCGTGAAACCAAAATATCCACATATATATGCATTGCACTTAAATAAATTATAAATTATATTCTATATTTGAAATATTTTTTTAGTTTATATTAATTCCTTCTCCTAAATAAACGACAATTAATATTCCAATATATTGCACAGTTCAGGTGTTAAAGTAATTTCTACATAATTTTATTGGGTTTCTTATCTTACTATTTATCTATGTAATCGGAGATGATTTGATGTCTATGTGTACATGTGTTTCTATAGATTCGTAGGTAGGTAGTTTCACTACGTTTCTTCCCCATTGATTGTTGTAAAATTATTATTATTATTTATGGAAAGGGTGGCAAATGAGCAGGAGGCTCACCTAGGATAAGCGGTCCTCCGCCCATGGACACCCCTAGCCATTGCAACCACCGCGGCTGCGTTGCCGACTCTTAAGGAATAGGTGCGGTCTTTTAAATAAGGCGAAAGAGCGGCGATGGGTTAATGAAAGTAGCATATAGTGTTAGCTAATTATGTGTCGAAAATCGTGCGTTGGTTTTCGAAAACAATAGATGGATGGTTGGGGGATGACGCGGCGGCCGCGAGACGGTGACATCGCATTAAAATGAAATCCACACGGGGATGATTGATGAGACACGTAAACACTACGCCGCGCCTGCCTCATTCAATTTGCTGTCACCCGCCTATACTATGCACTTTTGCGATGTTTTTTTTGGGCGGCTAATCGAATGGTTCTATTCGAAGACGGTGGCTTTATATGCAAATTGTTTAGGAAACATTAAACGAACATTTACATTATATTTCATAATAAATATATATTTGAACAGTTTCGTTAAGTAGATGTCCTTTTCGACACAATATAAATCGTCTGTAAAAGTATTTACTAGAATTTCAAAAAACATGTGTACTGTGTTATTTAATTTTAAAAATTATTTAGATTAAAACATATGCATTGGTCGATTCTAGTCAAATATGCTAATAGCTATGTACATAAAAGAAGGGTAGATGCGTAAAAAAAATATTTTTAAAAACTTTATTTATGCGATCTGAACTAAAAAATAATTCCTTAGGCATATGAAAAATACATAATATCCTATTTTGTACGGATGTACTAAATATTCACACAATATTTCCATATAAAAGATGCGGTCAAACTGTTTTGAAGGTGTTTTATTACCAAACACAATCTTATTATATACGTATGTATTAGATATGCTAAAGCAACTGGTGTATATATATATATATATATTTATTAATATTTAAGTGTTTAATGATGTATTTTCATACGAAAAATCAATTTAGGATGATAAAAGGTGTCCTCAGAACAACACGACGCTACGAAGCGCTCTGTATTAGAGTAAGAGGTGTTTTTATTGCCTTGTAGCACCGTGAAATGTAATTTGGCGTCACATCTCGCCCCGCTGGTCGCGTCCACGTAATCCACTTGGCCACGTGTTTAATGCACTCAGCAACTCGGTTCGAATACCTCCGTTCATCCATTTTTGGTTTACTCAAATATACTACAACTTTTCTCTATGGTTCGTACTTTATTTACTTATCCGAGTGATGATACCTCTTTAAATTTAATAATTATTATTGTTTTTTTTGATATAGGTAAATTTAATTCAGTAAATGAACATATATATGTTTCACGTTATATTCACTTATAGATAATGAAAACGTTTTAAATATTATGTTTCGTGTATGTCGAAGAAACTAGTGTTATATTTTAAAGTAGTTAATGTATTAAAACAAAATACGGCAATTTTGTTAAATAAGTCATAAAGTTCGCTTCACCGATTAATGTTACATTTCGTAAAATAAGTTATTTTAATTGTTTTACAAACTACAAATTGCAATCAAATATGTTATGTCCGAAATATATATATCGTATTTAGATATATTATATGATATATAAAAAACAATTAGTAAACTAAAATTTTCTACTAGCATTATAAATACGTGAAACGTTTTAATTTAATAGAATGCACTGAATTTGGTTAAGTGTTTTTAGATAGTTTTAAACTTGTATGGAAAATGTAGCAGTATCGCAATGGGAACATGTTAAAAAGCTATGCAATTGGCAGGCTGTCTGTTAAAATTTTTTTGAAATATGTCAAAAGTAAATTTGTACCACTTTTTGGATCTTTTGTATTGGTAATGAATACGCAAAGCATATTTTGTGATAAATATTTTCATAATAAGTAAATTATAACGTAATTCTGTATTACTAGTTTTTTAAGAGTCTTGTGGTCGAGCGGTCTTTTAAGATACCAAGAAGTCAGGGGTACCGGGTTCGAAACTAGGTCTGAATAAAAGTTTATAATTTATTAGGTTCTTGGCAGTCTTGACAACAGCCGGGCGAGTGTCCTAGCACTCTCTTACCTGTAGGAGAGCGCTAATTGGTTCAGCTCCCTTGATTGGTTCACAAAATATATCGCGTGAAACAGTACTTGTACTACTGAGGATATCGGTCGGCACTTGAAATTATACCACTCAAGCCGTATAAGCTTGAAACACAACCAAAGCTCGGATTGTGGCGCTGCAGCTCATGGGCGGCGGTGGTGTGGCTTTTACAATAGAAAAGATCCGCCTGCTCCCTTGCTGGCTATGCAATAAAAAATATATATTATATACATATAAAAATTAGTTGGTAGCGTATGAGAATTTCATATAAAACAATTGGAAATAATAGTTAAGAAAAGTCCTGTAGGTCAATCATAGTTCAATATCTAACGCGGTATTACTTCTTAAGCTTCTTATAAATTGAATGTCGAAGTAAGTTTGTAATAAGTTAGTGTCTGGGGCCGGAGTTACCCAACTTGATGATTGTTTGCCGACAGACGATACTTGGAGTGCATTCGAGTGGCTGATACTTTTATTATTTCCACGGATTTTGTGCAATCGTATCGGCAATAAATGTTACGTTATTGTTCCGTTCGCAATTGTTCTGGAGTTATGCAAAGTTTTAAGGCGATTTTAACCATTTCCTGAATGTTTAATAGCTATTGTGTGAAATATACGGGTTTTCTATCAAAATATTAGTATAAATTGCTTCTGTCAATTTTATATAATGATGAAATAAATAAAATATCTTATTAAATTCTGATGTAGTATAGAGATGCTTTTTTTATCGTATAGAAGAGAATGGAGTAAATGTGTCTTCAATCGCATTTATAAGGGGTAATGTTCGGAGAAGTTTTTGGTTTACTAGTTGCAAGATAAATTTCATCATCGAATATTTAAGTAGAATACAAATTTTCATCGGTATCATGTTGATGGTTGTCGTTTCATAACTGAGCGTTTTACAGAAATTCTGTATCGCCCACAATCATTCTGTGGCTTCTACTGTGGATGGTGGAAGATCTTATCTTATGTGAGCCTTCTGTTCGTTTACCTCCCGACTTCCATAAGTTAAATTTTTATTAATTTAAGATATACATTATAAATTTGAAAGTCTTATATAGTAATCAAAAGGTACTGTTCATATTTAAATATCTTGCCTAATAAATCACGCTGGTATTAAGATTCGTAGTAAAAGAAAAGCAGTTTAATTTTAATGTAGTTTGTTAATCCCCTCAGAAACAATATGCATTAAATTAAAAGATTATTGCCGAGGGCGTTATCTGTATTCTCATTCTTTTATGACTGAGAGAATGTAAAACGTAAATCCTAAACTTTGGAAGACTCATATCTCATTAAGTATTTAATCCACCGCAGATAGAAGTTGCAGACGCTCAATTTTATATCAGATCAAACTTTGCCCTTAGCGTCTTTCGCTGCATCGGATTGCAAAAACTTTCATGTCCCTAGTATAGTTTATTATAATCTCGAAACGGCAATTGGACACTTCCAAAGATTTTTTAGCTTCAGGAAATATTTAATTTAAATAATTATTTACTATTTTAGGCGAAAATTGAGCCTCATTGCTCCCACCTCTGGGCGGGAGCTCCCAAATATCATCTTCTATCGCTAGATCACATTCAGCATAGAGCGGTTCGAATCGTCGACGACCAGATTCTTTCCGATCAGCTTGATTCTTTGCCGTTGCGTAGAGACGTTGGCGCCCTCAGCATCTTCCATTGCATTTATCGCGGGGACTATTCTGAGGTACAGTTTCGATTGATATGCCTGCAGCTTAATTTTATCATCGAACATCGAGGCAGAATACAAAGTTTCACTCGTATCACCTCAATGTTTGTTGTTTCACAACTGAGCTTTTTAAAATTCATTTTGTGCCTCGAACCACCGGTGGAATCAGCTGTATGTTGAGGTTTTCCAAACCAGAAGGACTTGGGAACCTTGAAAGAAATTGCGTTGAAAAAACATGAAATAGGACCGTTTGTCCTAGACGAGCCTCTTGCATGTTTCACACAGTTTTCATAAATAAATTTATTTTGACCATGAGTTTCCTGTATGAAAATGTTTTTCGTCAGTGAAAATAATTATAATATCGAGTCTACAAATTTGCGTAGCAATGTCGGCGGCGTAACGAAATTTCAATTTGTCTAATTTAGAACGTTGCTAAACTGCATAAATTCAGTTTTATTTTCCTATATTGTTAGCAGTTAAAAGATATACACAGTGAAATGTTTAAGCAGTGTGCCGTTATAAAGCATTGAAATAAAGGATAAATTGGTAAGAACGGTACTTGTATCACTGAGTGAGTTATGTATATCGGAGGCCATTGAAATTAGCCGCTTGCGGCGTAAAAAGCCGGCAACACAAACTAAAAGCGCATTCTGCGCGGTTGTCCATGGGCGGCAGTGTTCTATAACCATATAGGATATCCATTTTTATTTAGTTATTTACAGTTTTACATAATATGCCTAAAAAGTTAGTTATCTATAAATTAAGTTAGCAACTGTATGAGATATAACTGTGTTTCAGTGAGGTGTTATGTCCGTTGCAATATCGTTCCGAGGTGTAAACCCGACGTCGGTCTTAATCTTACTAAGTGTATTGCACTCCGATACTTGCATGACCCCACAACAATGAAATGTTATCAAAGTTCTAAATCACTTCAAGATTTACAAGTCTCAAATTATCACAATTAAATACATAGATACATATATGTTATATCATCATCATTTCGGCCGTAAAACGTTCACTACTAGACATAGGCCTTCCCCTTGAACCTCCATCAATACCTGTCGGAGGCGACCTGCATCCAGCACCTTCCAACGAGAAATATATAGCTAAAAAGACGCTATATTTTACATACCGCCTTTTGTACCAAAATTGTGTAATATTAGTAAGATATAATCTAAATAATGTCACCGATTAAGTCTTAACACGGCAATAAAAATAAATACTCGAACATCAGTTTAAATGTTTGGATATATAAAGAAACGGTTATTATCTATAAAGATAATCTTACCTTAATACAAACAAATATCTTATTACGGTAGAGCTTTTACATGCTTCCTACATTTTCTTAACTGGAGGCAAGAAGGCATTAGCGGCGCTTTATGATAAGCTTAATTAGATAGAACATTCGTTCCCTCGAGCCAGCGTACAGATGAGATGCGCCATGGAGAAGAGGATTTAAAAAAGAAAAGTCCGCCCTTTGACTCCCGCCTCGCCCGCAACACTGTCCGAAACATTCAACAAGTTCGTTGCGAACTGTAAAATTAAAACGGTTACAAGAACGCTTAGAGCCGAGATAAGTTTTTCTTCGTGTTCCTTTTTCGAATGTCGGCACAGTAGTTTCAAAGTTTAAATTTCGAACTGCTTCAAGAACACTGATAGGTTACAGGAATTTCAAAGGGGACGAGTGGCCGAGCGGGTTTGTAAGCTATGTGCTAATGTGTCGCCATGGCAACCGCGATCGTTTCCTGGTTGTAATGGAATTTATAATTTTTTTTTCGTGGGCGAGAACGTAAGGTAGGGCGTAGGGTCTATAGAGTATTAACGTAAAGTTGTACTACTACTGAATGAATGAGAATCCATTAGTGAATATTAGTAACTAGGCGGTATCGCGGCCCGTTGTCCGCGATTTTGTAATACTTTTCACTAATATAATAAACTATTAGATAGGGTCGGATAACGACAGTAGAGAGTAGGTAAACGTTTCGTTTGTTTTTCCAAGTAATAATTAAATCAAATTAATTTATTAGGTAAATGTTTATTTTTAATTTATTTCGTAAATATATTCTTTTTATAAAGAAAAACAGCGAAGGATACTCGATTCCTTTACGCAGAGTTACAGCTATACGAGGCACAGCCTGCAGGTATAGTAATTAGTCGGGAAGATCGAGTTTCGGTCTAACAACGCGCACTTGCCTTACGTAATTGCTGAGTCTTTATTTCTCGTTGTAACAAACAAAGATATTTATCCATTAATGTCTTAATTAATTATATCCATTTAAATATTGTCTGAAATAATGCTGAACAATTGTACAGATATGCTAAGTGAATAAAATGTTCAATACTAACGAGATTGTGAAATGAATCAGGCAAACGAGGCTAACCTAGTATATGCCGCCCATGGACAACCCAGGTACTGCTGGGCCACGGGTGCGTTGCCGGCCTTTTAGGGATAGGTACGCTCTTTGTTAGTGGTTCCCAGTATGTTATCGATTTGGAAATATGCAGGCAGTTGATGCGACAGAGTGGTGATGGGTTAAAATGCCTTAAATAAAGCTCAGCTATGGAACGATACGCATGAAACTCTAACATTACTCATGTTGTATACTTAGAAGTTTTATAAATTTACTTACATTTAAAAAATTAAGATTCATTTGAGTATAGAGTTCAGTATAACGTTAAACATCAATTAAGTTAGAGAATCGAGTCTATAATTAAAACCTTTATCGGCTAAGACGATGTCAACGTTCCGGTTAAGCTCCGTCAAAGCCTCAGCAAAATGAAGCATAATATAATGCAGTGAAGCGTCAATTACGCCTCAAAGCCCCTAAGTGGGGTTGGGTATTGAAGAATTAAGTCAGTTTGTGTAAATTGGCTGCATCCGTGTTGGCAGGAAGCTACCGGTGTCGCGCAACTTTTGATTATGTCACGCATTCATCTTGAATGGAGGCTTTGTTAGTGGTATCTTTTTTCAATTTCGCTGTTTACATTAAAGAATGGGTTGCAGTTTAGCATCGTTTTTTCATAGATAACCAATTATATATATTAGTATGGACTGGTTTTTACTGCGTTAAAACGTGATGCCGTCTTTTATTGAGGTTGCTATAAGCTGAACGCAAATTGGTGAATTAAAAGGAATGACATCCCAGTTTTCACAGCCTATCATATTAAAATGTAACCAAACATTTGAATATTAAAAACATAATGGCAATGAAAAGTCTTAATTTCATATAAGATCATATTACCCACTTATCAGATGTAATTTTATTGAAATGTACTAATAACTGGTACAATCTGCGTAACTTCAATTGAGAAAATATACCATTGCCGATGCATATTTCGTATTTATATTAAGAGAAAAAGCTGCCAAAGAAACTTCCAGACCTGTCCTCAACCACATTTTTTGACTTATATATATATATATATATATATAGAATTATTATACTATATAATTTTGATTTAAAATTAATTATTCTATAAAAAATATTTTTTTGGTTTATGGTTAGTACTTACTATGGATTTCTGTCTGACAAATAATCAAATAAATTGTTATAAATTTTGTTATAAACTTTTAGGTCTTAGGACCTGTTTAGAGCCTTTTAGGGATCGTACAAATACCTAAAAAGTCGGCAACGCACCCGGAGACCTGCAATAACCGGTGACGTTCATGCGCGTTGGACTGATTATTCTAGGTGAGCCTCCTGCTCCTGCAATTTATGAAAAAAATATCTCGACTATGGCAATGATTAATCAATTATCAATTTTAGCGTAAATCTTAACAATGCATTGGGAATTTATGTTCGCACTAATAGCATCATAAAATTAGGTAAAAAGTTATCGCATCGGATGATGTAAATTGAACGTAGCTGGGCTGTTTTAATTTTATATCACCAGCGGTGTTTATTGAGTCTCGAGTTTTAAATCGAATACTGCAATATTGCTTGGCCTCTCCCAAGTGATTCAGATGTTTTTCATTTCGCAATGCGTTACTTCGAATCTTTTATAAAGCCAATATGTACGGTCTAGCTCTCGCCGTCCCCACGGACGCGTAGCTAATATCATACACTAATAATACGCCAAGAGAACGTTCGCGGTCGTATAAATTAAACACCCAATGATGTAGGCCTTATAATGTTTATATTCCCAGAGCAGGCGATCGGAAGAGACTATAGTGTCGAACAATTCTCTTTATTACTTATTAACTGATACGCTAGTGGTGACGTATGCTTTATTCACTTGTTTCTTCGTAGCTTAATGGTTTTTAAAGTGTAATCGAGAAATAAATCGAGAGGTATCGGGTTCAAATCCCGGTCCAGTCAATTATAAATTATAATTTAATTTGTAAATTATTCGGTCTATGGAAAATGTTCACAGTGGCCTGACGAGTGTCTTAATAGTTTCACACCCGTGGTAGTGACCCTCCTGAAGCATATGCTGACGCACTAATTGAGCCGGCTCGTGATACCACGGGCTCACAGAATACTCAGTATGAAACGGTACTTGTACTGTGTTCTGTAGAGTGAGAGAGGATATCGGAGGCCCCTAAAAATGCGGCTCAAGTGGCGTAAAAAGCGGGTAACACAACCAATGCGTGATTGTGGCGCAACTGCTCTTGGGCGGCGGTGTTCTCTTACGATATAGGAGACACACTTGCCCCGTTGCCCACTATAGAATAAAAAAAAACAATCTTATTAGTCCGGATTAATCCTTAATGTTTATATATAGCCTATTTTTTATATCTAATACATCTGAAAGTATGAAAGTTGTATTGAGTAATCTAACAATAAGGCTCTAATATTCTATATAGACGGGGAGGTGAGGTCGCGGTGAAGATTACGTAATACTCGGTATTAGTAATTTTATAGAGAAATAAGCAGAAACAGAAAGCGGTCGGCAAGCTGTATCGATTTCCATTCGATACCCTTGCATCCCTTCATATTCCGCAATTGGTGGAAGTGTTTTCGTCTCGGTGCGAGTGTGTTTCTCTAGGTACATTTGTTGTATCCGTTTCCACGTCGAATGCTGTTCAATTGCACGTGGCCGAACACTCGCGCGAATTGTGTGTCTACTTATATGTGACTCTGTACTAGCTCGTATTAACCATACAAAGTCGTTGGTATGTTAAAGGACGAAAATCTACGGACTATTGGTTATTACGTTTAGGAAACTAGACTTTACGATTGATTTTTTTATGGTATAGCGGACAATGGAGCAGGTGTTTCTCTTATATGGTGGTGGCAGATTTTTATGACGCTTGAGTGGCCTAATTTCAAGGACTTCCGATATAATCACTCAGCGGAACACAGTACAAGAACTGTTTCACGATAGTGTTCTGTATGCCCGTATTATTACGTCGGACGAGCCGGGCTAATTAGCGTGTCAGCATATGGTTCAGCATGCATATCTCACGGGTGCATCTCCTATAAAATATCTCTTGCTTTCGTTGTAGGCTTATAAAACCACTTAGCTAAGAGCCTCTCAAAAACTGACTAGGATAAATTTTGACGTATCACTGAAATATTGATAAAATTTGTTGATAAAATGGTTTCACTATTTATAAAAGCGTAATTTTGTAGGTGTTAGATGTAGATTCTAGATCAAATGAAATCTAAGATGCCTCAGAAATCTGTAATTAATACTTATCAAAATCGTGGGATAGTATTGTATTTATTTATTTGTCGGCCCATGAAGTCATGAAAAGTTTACAAGATGTTCTATTCACTGGCTGGAAGCTGTACGAATGAATAATTTTGTAAATGATAATATATAATATATATAATAAAAATAAATTTACGCAAGGGCTAATGCTTTACTGGAGTGAGTGTAAATGCATCCGTAATTTAGCTTTTATTCAGTGGGACATGTAGTGGCACAGTTATTACATGACACAATACAATTAACATAACGTAACACATAATACATGTAATAGTGATAACTATGTGTAATTCCATAATCTGCATTTGTTTGATTGTATTTGACCTAAAAATCTTTGGCACTCCTGTTACTTTTATATTTTATATACCATTATAGGCTAGGCGTAGGATATTTACGTTAATATTAAACCTTTGTGTATGTTAGATTTTAATTCTACTGTAACAATATTGTCTTACAGATAAGGATATTGAGCTATGGCTTTTACGTTTACAGCTATTGATAAGCCTACATTTTCCATGTCAGATTATCGAAAAATCCGTCTCAATATCACTAAACATTTCAGCTCAGTGATTCAGTTATGAACATTTCATATCGCGGAAGTTGACAGCCGGCGGATGAAAGCTGTGCAGGACGCTAAAATGTAGGGATATTGAATTAGCGGTAGATTTTTGCATTTTTTTTTGAACCCCGGGCGAGGGACAAAAAGGCGCGCCACGAACGTTGAATCAATTACGTTGTAGGTAATTCGATCGACTGCAAATGTTGATACGGCCGCGGGGAATGGCCGCGGGCGATGGGCCGCGCCGCTGCCCGAATGTACGTCACACTGATCCACTTTCTATGGTCCATTGAACTCTCTTAATTAAGCTGCAGAACGTAATTTTATCGCGTCCAGCTAGTACCTTCGACGTGTTTTTTCGGTTTTTTATGGTATAGCGGACAACAGAACAGATTGGTCTCCTATATGGTAAGAAAATACCGCTGGCAATAGACAATTGCGCCAAAGTCAGCGGTTTTGTTGAGTCGGCTTTTTACGCTGGTTAAGCGACGTGATTTCAAGGGCTTTCGATATCTTCACTCACTTAGAGAAATAGTATAAGTACTGTTTAATGCTGAATATTCTGTGTGCACGTGGTGTTATCAGTCAGCATATACTTCAGCATGGCTCTCCCACGGGTGCGACAGTATTAAAACACTCGCCCGGTCATTGTCATGCCCTTCCAACCGTAATTCGAACTCGATACCGTCGTGGTAAGCTAATAAACACTTAGCTACGTACTTTTACTATCCTGTTATATTATGCGATGAGGACTTTTTCAAGTTGTTTGGGTGTCTCCTAGAATAAACTTTACATATCTATTGAATTAGTGTAAAAAGAAAATTAAAAATCAGAGATGTTTAGTAACGGAAAATTGGCCACAATCTTCGAACACACAGGATAATACAAACAATCAATAAATACTAATTCCGAGATGTTTTGAAAACTAAACCTGCTAAAATGGTTTAGTCGGTTCATTTTATATACAGTAAAACTCATTTAATACAATTTCACATGTACTCAAAAGGCCGGCAACGCACCCGCGGATCTGCAAAGGGCTCCATGGTAGTCCATGGGCAGAGGACCGCTCGTTTGCCACGGTTCCCATAAAAAGCGTAAGCGGGACAGCGAAATAACATACTGTGAATATGTATATGTGCTTTGGACATACTATGTTTGATTTATTTATTGCTTTTGTTGTCAGAATGTTCTGAGTTTATTGGACTCAATACATATTTAGAAAGATGTCGTTGTAAATCCTTTATTGCTTTAAATATGTGCATAATTGGATTAATGTTGAAATTTTTAGATTTAATAAAACATAAATGATTACAAAAATGATATCTCTACAAATATTTTGAGTAAGTCTAATAAATTTTAAATATAGTTTAAAAATTTAAATGAATGTATATTTTGAGAGTTGTATTCAGAGATTTTTCTCGTATTTTTGCAAGAGAAATGTACTGATTAAAGTGAAAAGAGTGAATTTATTTTACTTTTGCGACGTCGAGATTAAATATTAATATTGTTCTAACTGATACTATGTTAAATTGGAATTATTTTGACAAATTTGAGAAGTAAGAATAACTCACCTGAGTTTCTTGAAATGTTTTTGAACGAGTGTGCTTGCACGCGAGTTATATATTACGTTTTTATACTTTATACAAAGTGATACTGTGTGCATTTATTTTATTAATATTTAGTTTTTAAATTATTTAAATATAAGCTTATGATTTTATTTTAAAGCTGTTGGCATTTAACATTAACTTTACAAGCACATTTCGCAGTATGATTAATGTATTTTTATTCTCTAGCGGACAACGGAGCAGGTGGGTCTCCTATATGGTAAGTGATCACAGCCGCCCATGAACAACTGCGCCACAATCTGCGCAATGGTTGTGTTGCCGGCTTTTTACGGCGCTTAAACGGCACTTTTAAGAGCCTGCGATATCCTCATTCATTCTGCGACACACAGTACAGGTACTGCTACACGCTGAGTATTCTGTTAGCCCCTGGTATCACTTCGGATGAGCCGGCCCAATTATTGACTCTACGATAATATTAAGACACTCGCCTGCCCACTGTGAAGCCTTTTCTGAGACCGAATAAATTATGCATTAAATTATAATTGTCCGGGCCGGTATTCGAACCCGATACCTCTCGCTTCATGATAGACTTTTTAAACCATCAAGCTACGAGGGTCAGAGAATGATAATGCGGATCAGGAGAATGAACCTCTTCAACAGCTCACGATTGGCTTAGCTTCCATTTCAGCGCTCGATACTTAACCCGTTTATAAGGGATTAGGTATACTACTTGCTGTATAATATTGTGGGAAGTTTGACTGCTTTGTTTGTTTGCTACAGCTTGTTTTATAGTTAGTGGTAGCTTATTTCATTCTTACTTTTCGCTCAGTTACGGGTACTACTACACAAGTTGAATTGTTAATTACGTTATAAAATTGATTGGTTTCCTATATTGCAAGAGAACACCGCCGCCCATGAACAATGTCTCCACAGTCTGCTCGTTGGTTGTGTTGCCGGATTTTGGATCCGCTTAAGCGGCACTTCGATGCAAAAGTACAAGACAGTACAAGAACCGTTTCACGCTGATTGTGTGAGGCCGTGGTATCACTTCGGAGGAGCCGTTCCAATTAATGCGTCCATATATGCTTCAGCATGGCTGTCCCACGGTTGCAACGGTAACAAAACACTCGCCCGACCACTGTCAAGCCCTTCCAGAGACCGAAAAGATTAAAAATAAATTATAGTTGTCCGGACCGGGATACGAACCCAATACCTCTCGCTTCATGGTACTATTTTAAAACAATTAAGCTCTCAGGCATTAATCATAAGGCTCTTAAATTGATTGAAATAAATTGGCTGAAATATACATGAATTTATTGCAAACATGCCTTGGATGTAGACAGAGTAATAACCTACTAAGAATATTGATTCTTATGTGTTTATACTATAGTGTAACGCAATATGTATAGTGTAGACAAAATAGTATGATATAATATGAATAGGAGGCTAGACAACATAGCCTGTCCCCACATCGAAATCTGCAGGCGGCGACACAATAGGCTTTATTAACATGCACGCGCCGACTCTCCGTCCGATACAAATTTGCGATGAGATGACGTTCTTGCGGCGGACCCTTCTGAAGGATATTAACTTAGCCACTTGGACCGTATAATAGCGCCGTCAACGCATAATATTATCTAGATGTGCATGGTTTAAAGTCTTATTACTCTCTTTAAATAGAACAATTTTATTATATCACGTTATATTTTGTATTATTTATCATTTATTAATATTTGGTAATAAAAACATGAAATTCTATTGTAGGAGCAGATGAAGAGCACGATACAATAGCTCGTTAAAATTTGCTACAGCTTATAGCTATAAAAATAATAAGCTACAGCTTAACCAATTGGATAAGATCAATTTTAAGCTTCTTATTAATTTTATAACATATCTTTCTTTGAAAAACCTTTACCAATTATTGTCTCTATAACTCTACATTCTATTAATCTCTCCAGTATTGTAAGCAACTTACATATATATCACTTCCTAAATTTATTAAGAAATTTAAAGTTTTTTTCATATTAATAATATAATATACACTGTCAGTACTAGTTTCATTAAATAAAAATAAATAAAATCAAAGAGATTGTAAAGAAAGAGATTGTTTAAAAAGATGTATAGTTAAACTAATGATACTTAAAGTAATTAAGGTTCCAATATAGTGTTTAGGTCACGCTAAGGCTCGATTTTATGGACACCAAATCATTGAATGTTTCCCTTCGGGATCTTGATCATTAAGTGGGTAAATGGTTAATGAAAATAGAATGAGTACTAAACATGGAGTGAAATTCCGCCAGTCACCTGGCCGTCGTTAAATGATGTTATCGCTGTGATTAAGTTGCAAAATAAGGACCCGCTTACATTAAAACGTTTATAAAAATAATTATAATCTCCAAACAGTAATTAAATTCAGCATTTGATATACTAAAATCCTGCCTTTAATTTATATAACGTTTGTTGAAGACGGCTTCTCACCATCTAGCGTGTTTATGATATAATATTCAATTGTAGCACGATTGTCCATGGGCGGCCGAGAACTCTTACTACCAGGAGACCTGTCTACCTCATTTTCTGAAATATAAAAGTTAATATTATTGGAAAGCTGTGTATTTTTTATCACGCTAATAATCTCGGCATGAGAAAAGCAATTGTTAGACGTATAATTTGAATGCGATACTGATGTACTGTGGTGTGCGACGCATTCTCAGCTCAGCTTAGGGGATTTCCATAATTAGAAGGCTCATTTTCTTCTCGTTTTCATCCCGGTTGGATAAAGGGATATTTTAATTTGTACGGCAATAAATATTAGTTTTTTAAATAGAGTATTCAACAGATACTCTGTAAAACATAAGAGTGGAGACGACGGACCGGCAAACGCAGCGCGGGACGTCCACCCACAAGGTGGACAGACGACCTTCTAAAGTCGCCGAAAGACGCTGGATACAGGTTGCCTCTGACAGGTATTCATGGAAGTCCAAGGGTGAGGCCTATGCCCAGTAGTGGACGTCTTACGGCTGAAATAATGATGATGATGACTCTGTAAAACGTATTAAAGTTATAATTTTGAAAATATTTAATTCTTTTGATTTAATTCCTGGCGGCGATAGTTTTAGACACTGTTTAAAAATCTACAGTGCTTTTCATGAGTTTTTGTATGATATAGTGGAGTAGAGTAGGTGGGTCTCTTATATGGCGTAATAATACCGCCGCCAATGGACAATCGCGGCAGTCCGAGCAGTGGTTGTGTTGCCGGTTTTTTTACGCCACATAAGCGACACATTTAAGGGTCTCTGATAATATCACTCACTCTGCGAAACACAGGAGAAGCACCGTTTCAAGTACAACTACCATTTCACGCTGAGTATTCTGTGAGCCCGTGGTATCATTTCAGACGAGCTGGCCTAATTAGTGCCTCCATATATGTTTCAGCATTCATTTTCAACTACGACAGGTGGGTGTTCCGTTTGATTCTTTAGAATTGAACAATGCAAATGGGCCACTACAAGTGTGAGGGGACGGAAGACGTGAAATAATAATCTCAGTTAACGACGGCAGCCGAGTGAATCAATAAAAACACTAATAATGCACAAGCGTAAGCCCGCTCCTGCAACGTGATTACCGGCACTAACGAGCTCGTAAAAATGGATCCCAGTGCATGGCTTAGCCGAAATGATACGTCACGGGGTGAGACGTTAATACTCAATATTAGGCCTGTGTGAGACGCATTTGTGTTTTTATGAATGCCGTTGAAGGAGAACGTTCAGCGAACTCTCTTTAAATGAAATGTACTTGAATAACATAGTTGTGCATTGTTTCATCATCTTGTGTGAGCCCGTGGTATCACTTCGGACTAGCCGGCTCAATGAGAGCGTTAGCATATGCTACAGCATGGCTATCCCACGGGT
The DNA here is from genome assembly GCA_018230265.1 of Delias oraia. NCBI lineage: Eukaryota > Metazoa > Arthropoda > Insecta > Lepidoptera > Pieridae > Delias > Delias oraia. Next base: position 8,730 of record DWCF01000613.1, on the reverse strand, counting down.
GAACGGGTGGGTTTGTTCTTACGCGTGCATTGCTTCAAGTTGCCCCATACCTACTTGTTATTTATAATCACGAGACGGACATTATTGTGATTAAAATAAATTTAAAAAAATATAACATCTTTCCTCACAGGTTTAAGATAAATTATTCGCGTTAAGCAAAACCGGCACAGTAATCTCGCAATTTTTCCACTGAAAATCCTTAAAATAGTGTTGGATCCATTATTCTCAATTTGCGCCAAGTTGAAGGAAACGCCGGACTCGGCGGGTGTCCCCCTAGATTAAACCTTGGATGTAAGAAGTAACAATTTGTGCGTTTCGTTCTCACCTTGCCTAGTTCTTAGTTCTTGCATTTGATTTCACGTGTCCGCATTAGCGTTTTCATACCTTTACGGTGTTAAGAAAACAATAAATGAGACCCCTTTTAATAATTTCTCGCCATGATTGTATGCTTCCAAAACTTGTTAGTGATAGAGTAATTAAAAAAGTTTTTTTAAATGATACTTTTTTTTAAAGCTTAATAAATAATTCTGCTGAGTGAAAATGAGACGCGTCCCTCGATCAATTACGCCAATTACTTTTCGTATAGATATTATATGGATTGCAATATTTATGGTATATAAAAACCATTTAATATACACGTATATACTAGCTGATCCAGCAAATGTTGTTTTACTATAAAATATGAATGTTAGATTTATGCTGTCACGGACTTTTTTTAGGCATTTTTAAGCACTATTACTTTTCTTTACCATTTAATCATGTATATATTTTTTATTCTATATAGGACAACGGAGCAGGTGGATCTCCTATATGTTAAAAGAACACCGGCGCCCATGGACAACCGTGCCATAGTCCGCGAATTGGTTGTGTTGCCAGCTTTTAAGGCCGATTAAGCGGCACTTTTAAGGGTCTTCTATATGCGGGTGGCGTAATAAACCGGCAACACGATCAATGAGCGGACTGTGGTGCGGTTGTACATGGGCGGCGGTGTTCTCTTACCATATAAGAAACCCACCTGCTCCGTTGTCCGCTATACTATAAAAAAAGAATAACAATTGTAGTAGAAGTTTGAATGAATTCAACCTTTAGTTCCGTCTAGCTAATGTATGTAGGAATCATTTGAAAGTCATGGCTGTTAACAATTCAGCATAGCTGCGACATAATCCGCACCGAGACGAGTAAACAAATTACACCCGGCTCGCCTCGGCTGGGGACGGCCGACGCGCTGCCGGCCCGCTATTAATTTTAATTCCGTCCCAAGACTAAGATCGCTTCAGATGGGTGAGTGGCACGCGCGAAACATCACGAGCGTTGCAAAATGATTGAAAACTTTAATAAACACGACGCCGGCGATGTTTAAGGTGGCTAAATAAGGGAATGAGTTGAGTTTTTGCGCAGCTATTTTTGGCTTATTCGATGTTTGCCACTATGATTGATTTTCCTGTCCAGAATTAACCTTTGCTTATGAATTATGAATTATTTCGTGTACTGTTTTTCTTATACGATTAAGTTTTACTCTTCTGTATACAATATATGTTGCAATATTGATGTAAGCAAAGTTCTATTGCTTTTGTTTTGTTGACTCAACATCAAATTAAATGAATTTGTATAGGACGACATATTTATCGGTCAAATATATGTGCAATTATTATTGCTGTTGGAATTCTAAGGCAAAAACCTAATATAATAAATTAAAATATTTTAAACGGAAGTCTAGTGTTGGTCACCTTTGCTTTGAATAATCGTTGCAATATAAACACCCGAGTAATCAATTATAGAATACATTTTAATTGTATGTTTGGATACAGGTACACGTTGCTTTAGGTGGGTTAAGTTAGTTACGTTCATTTAACATGAGAGCTTTGCTTGTAGAAATCAATTACCGAAATGATATATTGAAATAACAGACCTTCGTCGGGTAGAGGTCAAATACGCCCTAATTGAGCCAATTGTTTTCTGTGCTTTGTCGCCTCATTGGCAAATTTCGCACGCCGTGGCGGAGTGCTTAGAATCTATTAATTCGCGTTCGAATTTCGAAAATCTACTTTGCATTCAAGCCGCGCTTAATTCGGGAGTGCGATTTAATTGAGCGCACGCAGTTATGGGCGTACCGGTTAAACGTCGTCGGGTCGGATGTCGGCTACGGATCGTGTTCTAACGTGTTTATTGTATCAGTGTCGGCCCTCATCAAAATGCAAATAAGGCTCCGGCGCCGGCCAGTTGGCGGTGTTATATCGAGTTATGCCCCTGACACATTCGGATTGTCTGAGAGTTTGCGGATCGAGCGCGATGAATATGTTCCGGATTGTTTTTATTTAAATTATGTTCTGATCACTTTGTTGTACAATACGCACACTACACGTACACGTACGTTGAACTTTATGAACGATTCTAAGTCCGATATGTTTTCCATAAAAAGAGCAAGATATATTGAATTTTTTGTTACTAGTATAACTGGCTATTCTTTACAAGTCGATATCTAAGCGCCTATTTGCGTGGTAGTGAATTATTTGTTTTTATTTACGCTAAAAGCTACAGTTGATGTAGTAATATCTTTCAGACAATTCATATAGCGACAGTTTAATATGGAATATAATAAAACATTCTATTATATTTCATCTGCTTGCAAAATATTTGCTACATTAATATAATATTGTAGATACTATTCAAATTTGATAGTCGCGATGTTCAACGTTATTCTTTTTCTTTAGGATTTATATATGACACACTTCATATTTTTTCTTATTCTATAGCGGACAAAGGAGCAGGTGGGTGGGTCTCTTATATGCTAAAAGAACACCACCGCCCATGTACAATCCCATCACAGTACGCGCATTGGTTGTGTTACCGGCATTTTAAAGGGCCAGCGATATCCTCACTCACTCTGCCTTACACGGTACAAGTACCGTTTCACGCTGAGTCTTTTGTGAGCACGTGGTATCATTTCGGACGAGCGGGTCCAATTAGTGCGTCAGCTTATGTTTCAGCATGTTCCCACGGGCCAAATATATCTAATGTTTAAAATTATACTTTTTAATGAACCAAGGTTTCACATGTAAATGTATAGCATTCGTTATGTGCTGCAAAAGATGCAGAGATGTTGGATCCCATTGAGCGTGTCTCGCGAACGACAAATTCGCCGTTCCTACTTGCATGTCGAGCGGTTCATAACTGGCGATGCTCCGATTTCGGTCGTTACAGCGTAATTGCCGACATTTAATCAGTGCAAGTCGACACCAGCGCGGGCGCCGTTCTCGCATGTGACCCGCAATTTGTCGCGGTGCAACGTTGGATCGCAAGAGATCGTTAGTTCAATTAAAGTTCGGCTTAGTCATTCAATTGAATGTCGTCATTCAATGAATGCGCTAGTCATTCAAACAAATAGCGGATCCAACCAGATGGACCAACCAGACCAGCCCTTATAGGGTCGCGGGTGGGTTTAAACTTTAAAGGATTGGTATCTACGCTATTTTAAGTATCTTTTAAATATATATATTATATTATATATATATATAGCTTAGAAATAATAATAATCGAGACAGATCTTAGTTACGGTAAAAGATTTCCTTATTAATTTGGGAGACATTCTTTTTGTCTTTAATATACAAAGTTGAGAAAGTTAAGAAGTGTTATAAGTTTGATTTTTTTTATTTTATTGGAAATAATAAAATATATTACTAGTGAATTTAATTTATATTCATAAAATATTATTAATATTTTTTTATGCTCCTACAGTATGTTATACAAGTATGTGAAAAGAGGCTATATACAGTTAAGGCTATGGAAGTATTTATTATCACGTAATCCCTGAAATCAATGTAGGTTACATAATAACTGGTTACTGAAATATAGGCCATTCAAGTGGTGCTAATGCTTTATTATCGAGTCTGACACCAGTATCAAGTGATGCTTTCATAAAAGAGCTATCATTTATTATGAAACTAAACCTCCAAGTGCCTACATTCAGGATCATGGTTTATTTCAATACATATCTGTAAAATTTGAGATAGTTGTAAGGAAGTTGGTAGAGCAATATGGAAAACGCTAATATTCAAATTCTTTCTATGGAATATTATCATTCAAATTATTACTATGAAATTTTTTAATTATTGTGTTCGTAGAGATTCGTAGATACGTCTTAGAACATCGTAGCAACGCTTTACCGTAGAATTCATGGCGCCGATCTGGACTCAATGATGTTTTTTCATATTCAATTAGTTTAGTAATAATGACGTATTAATTTGTATTTTTGGTATTAAGGTCACATATATTTTGGCATTATTTTTAGGAATCCAGTTAGGAAGGAATACTAGGATCATGTATTTTTGTTTCTTGGCAATTGTTTTTTTTTTGATCCCGATGTAAAAGAAAGTTTGATGTTGATGTGCGTTTGTCTGTAGGCTTTTCCTTCTATTGAATAGAAATTTAGAGAGATTTTATGTTTTGATGTGAATTTTTAAAATTGTGTTCCATTTTCTTATTCATATAACTTTTTAAAGTTTAATCAAAGCACCTTATTCGAATCTTAAATAGCGTGGTATTTGTTCTGTTAATTGAATACACCTAAATGGAGATGCATCGAGATCGGTCCTACCAATTTTTTTATTAAGATTGATTGAATTATGTTCAATTATTATACGATTGATGTAATATTTAATTGTAATCACATTTCTCGATTCTCAAAGATTTATAAGGTGTAATTATAATGTGCAATGATTGCGCCGTATTATAACTTTCATATTCAATTTTTATTGTATATATATTTGTGTAAATTTCCAACTGTCGCTCTAATAAATAATTATCCACAGGAATGGAAGCAATTATGTCGGAGTTCTTCAACGACACGACAACCGCATTTTACATCATTATCATCGTCTGGATCGCAGACCAGTATGACGCCATATGCTGCCACACAGCAATCGCCAAACGACACTGGTTGCGGTAAGTAATAGTTTAGTTCTATCGTAATTAATAGTTTTCAAACCTAGAAAAACTCTCATTAATCCGTAGCTACAAAGTCGAAGGAAAATCGCACGCCAATATTCTTCATTTATACGGAGAAAACTAAAACTGAAGCCTTTAAAATTGACGAGTTCCTTGTGTATCATTCTAATTTGAATATCGTACCGGGAATTTTGCGTACCGGGAAACGCAAAGTGGGACGTCCCTGGATCCAGATCGCTCAAAATCGCAATAGGTGGGCATTTTTGCTGGAGGCCTATGTCCAGCAATGGACTCTAATAGGCTGATGATGATGATGATGATGGTCTTTAAATAATTAAGTATATAATATAATAGAGTTTATAAAAATGTAAAAATTCGTATCAAATTAAGATCTACAAAATGATTAACAAACAAAGTTACGCGTTATCCTTAAATCGTTAACTCTTTGAGTGGCTCCATCCGACGTATATATAAATAAAAATTTGTTAAAATAATATTACTGATATAAGATGTTTTAACAACTGTATAGAAAACAACTTGTATAGAAAGGTACTAACAATAGCAACTTAAGAATATTGCGATATTTTTAGTATGACGATAATGTTTGAAGTGAATTTACGCCATTGTGATTTTTCATATGTCACATTTTGTTAGTGAATGTAAAAATATTGAAATCTCATTGAAATATCCGACCACCGCCACGCATAAGCTGAATTCATCTGTGTATTATTAATTAGTGTATTGATATGGCATCATATGTCGCATTCGCAGTACACCTAATTTAATTGCGCCGGTCGTTCCGAAATATCCAATAATATTGTATACTATCATGGATATTATTTCAGCAACAATAATTATGCATTTTATGGTTTTTTGATACGTGCGGTGGTCTATAATGTTTTAAGAAGTGTTTATCTATAATTTACTTTAAACTTAGAAAATATAATTAAAAAATCAGTCAAGGAAAACGTTGTCACTTATTTATAAAAGTACTTTAGTAATGAAAAGGAAATGTTAACACGAAATTATTAGTGTTCTGACTTGAGTTAATTACAATGGACAAATGACGATTTAATATGATAATTAATAAATATTTTTTTATATGTCTAGTAATGTACAGATAGGATTTTATTTTAGGTTTATTCTTCAATTATCCATTCATTGTTAGCACCAAGGAACATTATCGAGGATAATGTTCCCTTTCAAACTTTTCGAAGCTATTATATTATTTCGAAGATAATAACCGCTATGATTTGAGGCTTGTATTGAAAGTCTTAAAGAAAATGTTTTATAACATTTTAAAGTATAATAGAGTCTTAAAGCTTTTATGTAAAAATAATACTAGAGCTTCTATATAATGTTTATGTTGAAAATAATTCTTTCTTATTAGTTTCCTCCGGTAGTCATTTTATAAATCTCTCTGTTAAATATCAGTAAATAATTTATAAAAACGCTTGTTTGATAACTATAATAATATAATTAAAGTTACATAAGTCTGTTTCCTCACAGGCTTTTCATAAATATTTTAATTAAATATACATTTAAGTACAATCTGCATTACAACATACTGCATTACATATATACATCCCAGAAATGTTTTTAGTATTGTATAGCGTACATCGGAGCAGATCGGGGTCTCCTATATGGTAATAGAACACCGCCGCCCATGAACAACCGCGCCAAAGTCCGCACATTGGTTGTGATGTCGGCTTTTTAGGCGCTTAAGTGGCACTTTTAAGAGCCTCCGATATCCTCACTCACTCAGCGAAACACTGTACAATTACCGTTTCACGTTGAGTATTCTGTGAGATCGTGATAACACTTCCGACGAGCCGGCCTAATTAGTGCGTCAGCATATGCTTTAGCATGGCTCCCAAAGGGCGCCACAGTATTATGACACTCGCCCGGCCACTGTCAATCCCTTCCAGAGTCTGAATAAGTTATAAATTAAATTATAATTGTCTAGACCGGGATTCGAACCCGATACACTTTTAAAACCATTAAGCTACGAGGTTCTGCCAAATATCTAATTCTATACGCAACAATAATATACCAATATATAATACATTACAATAATTATAATATAACAATTATTGTATAAAGTCGGTATATAAGGACGGTCACGCATCCGATTCTTAATATGTCCCCCAGGCTCACGAATGTGCAGTATAAATAGTTGGTACAATTTGTTTTTACGTGTACCGTGCGATGTGCCTCTTTAATCAAAAGGCGTCCGGGCACGAAGTAATTTGGCTGGTCGTCCGCGAAAGCAATAAGGAGAGAGCTATTAAAACAAGCGCAAATAAAGCAAATTGAAAACGGCACCGTTTCACCCCTAAAGGGGGGTTGGTTTAGCTCGTCGCGCGCCCCGTAAAAACAAACCTACGTTGTCTGGAGACATCTAGTCCCTGTAACTAAAATCTTATACGAAACGCGGGATAGTAACATGTTTCTAACCGAAAGCTTGCTTGATTGTAATAAGGCCTATAATAAATTAGACGACTAGCTGAACGATAAGCACATCTGGTGTAATTATGAATAGAAGTGTTACTTTGCTTATTTTTAAAAAAGATGTGTTGCTGTCAGTTTTTTCGTCATTTTTTTCTTTCAGCGCAAACCTTGTGAAATGGTAGTTGAATACAAATTTGACACTCAAAAAGTGATACTTTGTATCTTATTTTGAAATTGAATTTTATGGCGTTTTGCAACTAGATGAATAATTAAAAAACATCACATATGAAAATTATTAATTTAATCTTACATTTTGGACAGGTTTTTTTGTTTCCAAACAGTGATCAAGTCGCTTGCAATTTTATAACCTCTTTCTAAAAGTTTTAGATGTTAATATATCGATTAAAAATAGTTTCTTATACAGTAAGTTGTTCAAGTATATCACAATATTTCCACCGTATCATATAACATTAGCGAGAAATCTTAATTACGTATTTTATTACTCTACAAATGCCGAGCAATATAGAGGAGCGAAAAATTTAATTCAGTTCGCCGTATACCTGTGTTGTTACAGGATACTACGGTGATATTAGAGTATGAAGTAAGTCCTTTGTCAATTTAACTTTGTCATTCTTCCCATAGTAATAATTTATAAGTTCACTTTGTTCGCGACTGCGTGCACAACCAAATTAGCATTGTGTAGGGATACATTTTTCTAAAAGTGATGATTAGGTACACGTTCTGAAACTGACTGTTTTTATTAAAATTTTGTTTAATTGAAGTTTCATTTACGTTAGGGATGCATATGAATATAAATTAGAATACTCAATGTGAAACGGTACTTGTACTGTGAGTTAGGATGATTCGCTGAGTGAGTGAGACAAAGGCCGGACTTTGGCGCGGTTGTTCATGGGCGGCGGTGTTCTCTTGCCATATAGGAGATCCACCTGTTGCGTTGTCCGCTATACTAAAAAAATATGCATAGATTATCTCTGTGTAGAATTTTTTTCAGTGACACATTCCCATTAGTTGATGTATGAGGGATTTGACACTATGATAAAGAAAGAATGTTGAACTTCTTCATGTTACCATTCTCGGCATCCTGTTTATAGAGAAATACACAGTCAGCGTAAGTTTAGTCTCTACATAGCTCTAAATTGGGTTATGAAGTATGTATTAAACATAAGATATTTCGACTTCATGTCCAACATTTTTAAGACACTAGGCCAATAAGCCCTTCCAGATATTCTTCAAATATTACAAATAATTGAAATGTTACTCAGCGTGAAATGGTAGTTGTCTTTGAAACGGTACTCTACTATGTTTCGCTGAATG